>JARFTM010000174.1:0-64727 GCA_030278935.1 Trichoderma polysporum | reverse complement strand
ATTAAAATACTTTTTTAAAGCTTATATATTAATAACCTTTAAATATAATATAATATTAATAAGCTTATTTAATTTCTTTATTAATATAAACTTAATATACTTAGAGATTTATTCTTTAAGAATCCACTATATTATTAATCTTTAAGATTATAGTTTATTATATATATTTAATTATTACTGTCTAGCCTTTATATACTATTCTTAATTACTATGACTTTATACTGTATTTTAGTAGGCTAGGCTAGGATGCAGGAACCTTAGCCTAAACGGGATTAGTAAAGTGGAAATACAGCCCGAATAATAAAAAACTACAGCCCGAATAGCAATACTTATTTAGAAAATAATATAATAGGAACTTATGGACTCGATCATTATCGATATGCTTAATTCCAGATTGATGTGTATGATTCACCTAATATAGGCAAGCATACTGAAGCTCTTGTGGTAAACAAGAGTTTATTATCTCTTGAGGAATCTCTAAGAGTGGTGTACCTGAAGCCTTAATACCACAAATGTTAAACTCAAGGCTGCCAAGCACACGTAAGCAATGGGCTACCATTTCTCTATGAGCTCGCTTTTCATCTATCCAAAATGCAGTTTTATGACGCTTTCCTGCGTCTAGTAAAAAATTGCGGAATGAAAGATGCAGTAATCTCACAGGTGCCTCTTCTGATTTTGGGACACTGAGGACTGAATGCAGTATATCAAGCCGATCAGCAACAGTAACTTGAGAAATATTAAGAATTTGCGACAGCGCAGTAACTGAGAGGGGGCTAGCAAGAATGACGATTGAGCTGATAATGATTTGAAATTCTTGAACAACTGCCTTCTCCTGCTCTTCATATAAGCCAGTAAATTGTCGGTTGAGAACTGGCAGATATACTGCATCAAGCTTTACGTGCTGACTTTGGGTTTGGTAATTAAGAATTAGCTGAAGCTGCCTGTCAGGGTTGTCGCATTTGCGATCGGCAATGAAGCGACATGTGGTAGAAGCAAAGATGAATAGAGGGACCGCCATCTTTACAAGGGTTCGGATGTTACTCTCTTTAGGCCAATCATCTGGAAGCTTTCGATTTCCCGATACTGACTTATTAAACTCCCCTCGGATGGTGGACAGCTCATGCTCTAAAAAGCTGTAGATGTCTTTCTCAATCACTGGCGTCGGCACTTCATGGAGGATTAGATCTTGGTACTTGCCGTTGATATCCGTAAAACCAAGGCGAGGCGGAAGTTCAGGTCGACTAGTAAGAAATGCCTTTACCTTTGGGAAGTCTATATCCTGAGTAAGAGAAAAGAGGCGGATAAGAAGTCTTGCATCATTATCCAGTTCGCATTCGTCCAGCGCATCAATAATAAAAACGATAGGACTCTTAATTTGGGAATCTTGAAAATTGCTGGATAAAGAAGCTAATATAAGCTTTTTAAACTGCTCTTGGGGAGATTTTCCTAAAAGGCTAGGGTCCGCATCAACGGCTTGTTTTATATATGTTGCTGTTGCTGGCTGTTTAACTGCGAGATCAGCAGAAATTGTCGTAAAAACTTTTGCAAACCCCTTCGATCGGTTTCGCCTCTATTGAAGAAGAAACTGGCTCCGAGGTGATTGCTGGCTGCTAAAGTTTGAGCAACTGTTCGACAGATGGTTGATTTCCCAGTGCCAGCCATTCCATTCAACCAGAAGACGGCGTGAGAGTTTGGGTCATCGGCCCATTTGAATATATCATCGAGGATATCAACTCGCGTGTTTGGTAAACATTTTGGCTTTCCGTCTTCCTCAAATGAGTCAAAAGAAGCGCCATTTGCGACTGGAAGCTTGTCAAGTACAGCTTTTTGATCCATTTCTCTCAATTGTTTCCTGGTCTATGATAAGCCTGAGTATAAAAGTTGAAAATTGGAGTCATCTTACACCTGGTCTACTTGAAGGCCGATGGATATGAGCTCTATGCACCTGCGAAGCTCAGATACCATCGCTTCGACATCCTTGCTCTGAAATGGCCATTTTAGACGGCGAAGGTCTAAGCGATGGCGTGGTTTGAGGGGTTCTGAAAGATCCTTTTCCAGTTTTTGAAGAAGGGATTTAGCATCATCAATTGCACCGATGCATGGGCGGGCTGAACGCAGTTTCTCAACATCCTCCAAAACGGCTTGTAGATGGCCGACCTCTTTTTGTAGCTTGTTGATATCGGTTTTTGCATTCTTCACCTTTTCAGCATATTGGACGCAGAGCAAAAGGACTGTTACGGATAGTCCAGTAGCAGCGCTGACGCTAGACAAGGCTCCATGATAGACGTTAATACAATGGGTATCGGGGGCTGGGTGTGTGTGTAATGAAATGTGGATATCAAGCATATCTAATGCTGAACACTGGGGAATCAGGAGTCAATTGCCCTTGAGCATGAAAAGATATCTCATTGACATTTATATGCCTCGCATTGTGGCTATAGGTGTGGCTAGCTTTGGATAGACATTTTCTTTGGCGTGCCTGCTCTATACTTCGTACATGTCGCTGCCTTGTTCTGCTGGTAGGTAGGTATGGCACTACCATGCAGTCCATGTGACGGGTAGAATTGCTAGTGGCTTAACGTTAGGTACCCATCGGTAGGATCGACCGTTATATATGAATTATACCCCATACTAGACATATGACGTTTTAGGCGGAATCCTAATGGACTTATAAAAGACATGCGCATAGTAGGGAACGCCTTTATAAACAATAGGATAGAATTGGCGTAAACACAGACAGACACTAAGCAAAAGCTTAAGCTTAACGTTTTAGTATGAATAGCTTAATTAGCTCTTCCTAGCCACAACTTCCCTGAGGATCTGCTGCCCTGTCATTGGAGCGTATACGCACGCTTATTATGTTCCTGGTTTTTCTTAAATTAATGTTTATAAGATATTATTATACACACACATATATATATATATATATAATTATATAATTATTAACTGGGAAAGTTAGTGATTTTATATAAACATAAGGTTGGCTTTATCTTACCTCGATTAGTCTCTCTGTTAAGTCAAAACATCCTTGTCGAATTTCCTCCCCGAGGTCCTGAGAGGAAAATCGCCACAATCCTGGAAATCCCATCTCATATAATGCGTCTATAAGCGGCCGCATAGAGGCCATTTTATCTCGGAAGTTTACATTCGATGATATTGTTCGCAGTAAAGTGTTGGCCGCCTTCAGAGCGCTACTATCCTGGCTATGTAGTAGTACATCTTCGATCAATGGAGGTATTGCACCGCATCTATATAAAGTCAGTTAGTAAAAAAAAAAGCCTTCGGTAGACCATCGCCATGCACTTACAACTGCTCAAAGACCAAAGGTCGCTGCAAGGCTAGATCATTTAGCCATTGCAAGCTCCGGACTTGAACTCGCTCCTCAAGATACTGGAAGTCAACTAATTCGATGGCAGAGATGAGCAGCAAATCTTTATCTCTTACATTCTCCATTCCTAGGCGGCCGTTAAATGCTGTAGTACCACTGACGCCCTCTGAGGTGATACCAGCTATTAAGAGGCCGTCTCTGTAGTCTTCATGCAACACGCTTCTTGCCGAGATAAGAGCAAGGTAGGGTAAAGAATCTGCTGTGGGATCATCTTTAGCTGCTGGGGTCGTAGGTGTGTAATTGGCAATTTCAAAAAATGAAGATAGAACACGCATTGCCGCTGGGCGTGTTGATGTGTCAGTGAGTCCGCGAACTAGGCAAGCACAAACAGCAAAATGAAAGTTCTCATAATCGAAATGAATTCCATACGCATCATCAAGCGGTAATGCCGCTTCCTCAAGTTGATTGCGACTTTGTAAAAGAAGCGGAACAATCTTTTCTCCCGTAGCACTACCCATAGTGCCAATGTTGGTCAAGACCGCCTCGAGGAATTGAGCTGTGCAGTTAAAGAGACCAACAGGCACAAGTCTAACGAGAGACATGGCTAACCAGAACAGCTGAAGACCGTAGCGAGATGTAGAAGGAAGCTTAATCATCATCTTAGATAATGAGGTTACGATGGAAATCAGCATTTCGCTATTACCATCTTCCCTAAACTGACTGATGCTGTTTCGTAGGGCAACGAGAACTTGGTAGAGTAAGTCATCGTCCACCTCTTCACGGGCTAAGTATCCCATGACTGCAAAAGCTCTTGGCTGCACGGCTGGATTTATTTGGAAAGCCGTACTTGCAACAAGACTCATCCAGCGTGACCTCCAGCTATTGGCTAAGTCAATCGAAGGTGCAGCGGTAGCACATATGTCAAATAATATGACAGTCAGATTTTCAGTTGCTGCTAGTGTTGCGCTTGAATCGTGTGCCGTGGAGACGGAAGCACCATCTCGTATCGTCGAAGATGTTAAAGAAAACGCTTCACCTCGAGGCTCACAGAGAAGATCAAGGTTTGCCTTCAGTTGGGTAAGTTTGGCCTCGTCTAAATTGAAGGCCGTACACACTGAATGGACCGAATTGATTAACAGCTTGTATACGAGTGAGCGAACGCTATTATCGCCTGTGTTTGCCAGCATCGTCACGATGTGGAAAATTTCAGGTAAGAATAGCCGAGACTGAACACCGCTATCAAATGACAATGCAACGCAAAACTGCAAAAGGATGCAAATCTCTGCCCAAACTGGGCTATCTTGCAGATACCTTGTTGGCCTCAATGACGAACGGTTAAGAGTTTTACGAAGCCGGGAGAATATCTTCCCCCTGATAGTAACGGTACCAATCCCAATAATGACAGGTGAGATGATATCCAATGAGTCTTCATGAGCTCCATAACTCAAGGCAGTTTTTATAAGCTCATCGAGGAATATGTCAAGCAGTAGCTCATCATTGGTAATTGAGGGGAGCACAAAATGTTGGAGAGTATAAGAAAGGTGCTGATCTAAAACGATAAGATCGATCAGCTTTCTTAATAGTGTCGCGACTTTTTCTCTTCCCTTTTCACTGTCTTGTTCACTAGTTAAGACATTTGTTCGAAGGCCAGCAAGCCATGGTGACATATATGCCAAGCTGAGCGGCTTTTGTTCCTCTGGAAAACTCTCCCACCCTACAAAAAATTCAGTTAAGAAATCAGATGTGAGCTGCGGCTGCGTAGTTGCTAGAATGTTGCTTATTTCAACTACAAATCTCGTGGGGTCGATAGGGATAGAGATATCTAGCGAACGTCATTAGCATCAGGGAGCCGGCCCGGCAGGTGAGTCACACACGACTGTTCAGCAATTACCTTTTGCGCATGATAATCTGGAATCTGCGCTATATTTAAAGGCTCGGCATAATGCTCCAAGCAAATTATATGACGCCAGTCTTAGAGAGCGATCGGAGCTTAATAGATTAGTAAAGGCCAGGTTAAGCAATGTACCAGGCACGTCTTGAGGACGCATTAGCCTTTCGAAGGGCTTATATGTACGATTCTCTTTTCCATGCTTGTTCTTGGCGCTGCGAATGGTCTGGAGTACGTCTGCCTTCTTCGGGCTGGTGAAATACATCACAATTTTCCCTCCATCTGCTCGAAGTCCGAAGGACGAGTCGTCTTCTGACTGCAGCGTTGTCGTTGCTTCTTCCACGTCACCAAGTCGGAATATGTCATTGACAGTAGTACTGAGGCGGAAGCCAGACAAAACCTCTTGCTTTTTGGTTGTTGTTACTTGAACAAACTGACTTCCGACCTTAATTACGACCTCGACCTTTCCTTTCGATTTAGAAAGCCTAGTAATGGGCTGAAACATGTAGCGTGTATCCGTAACAACGCTGATCGTTTCCTTAGGAAGATGGAGTTGGCTGAGATGGAAATGGGCCTGAAGATCCTGAAGGCTACCTATCAGATGATACTCTACATTTCTCGGATGGAAAGCACTGCTGTCTGTCCTGGTGGATACCCGCAAAAGGTGTCGAAAGCATCTCCTGTACAGGTGCCATTAGAAATAGTGTAAAGCTTAAAGACACGGCCATAACTCACCTAAAGGCGCTATTCATGTTGTAAACATAAATCCTTGTTAGATTAAGCGTGAGCTCTGAGGGAGTGAGAAGATCTAGCATTTTGAAGAAATCGTCCTGTGGATCGTTCCGTCCGTTATAAGAAGTGGCATCTATGAAAATACCAAAGGGCTCATGCCAAAGCCTGCTGGCAATCTATCGACTGATTAGTATTTTTCTTCACCAAAAATTTAATCCATCGTTTTAAGACTGTAGTATGAGCTGGTATAGCTACGTAAATTCTCGACATTTACAACTAAAGCATCTAGAGAATGATGATAAAGGAATAGAGAACCAACCTTGAGATAACAATAAAGCATTGTGTCGTAATCGATATTATCCGCTTCAATATGGCGCAGTATAATGCAAATAATTGAAAGTCCATCCTGAAAATGTATCAATATATGGCTCTGCATTTGGAGAGAGGGAAATTATTTGGAAAACAAAAACTAGGCAGCATAACTCACCTTACTTTCGCCGCCATCATACACTGCACGAGATGTCAAATAGGACTCGGTACCGCGAAAAGCATTGCGAAGCATGAAATTTTGAAATCGTGAATATAAGGGCGGGCTGTTGGTTGAAATCTGTGGGCGGTTCCATGATATAGCAAGGGGGGGTGGGCCAAGGCCTGCAATAAGGTTGCGCAGCGGTTCCATGGCCGGCGACCGACCATGAGGATGCTCCCCAGGGGACCTAACAAAATCTCTATTGTTTTTGGAAACAAGAATCTGCTGGAAATGATCCCAATGGTCATAGAGGAATCGGTGTAAGGCCACACACGACCCGAAATCGATAGCCTTTTTGTTAACACTGATTTCCATTTGGCTTGGTGGGATCTTCCTAGGCGTCAGCTTATCTTCATAGAAAACAAGATTCTAACTACTCACTGATATTTCACGCAGAAAACCCATCACAACATGAATATTTTGGACCAAAAAGAGGTTAAGCGGAAACATGTAGGGCTCCTTTGTTCCGAATAGAACATTGTTGGCTAAATTTTGTATTATTTTTGCTATGAGCAGCAGTCCTCGGCGCATTTCCTTGGATGGTGGTGTTGGTACAAGTCCTTCTACCTCTGGAGCAACAATTGCAGGACAGAAGAATCGGAGAAAGATGAACGCGCCGACCGCAGTGTATTTGGCGTTGGGAAACCGGTGCACAACGGCGTCGGATATCTACTGACTGTGTGAGAGCTATTAACCAATAATCAAGATGCATTGACTGGACTCACTATGCTGCATATTTTTCTGAACGAAGGGGGTATATTGGAAGCAGAAGCACAAATATCGTCCATAAAAACCTTGGCAACTATCTGAAGCTGAAGGGCATTCTTTTCCAGTTCTTCTTGAGTGCCAACTCTGGCCGGATCAAGCTCCAAATCTAAATCTTGCGAAGTGAGCATGAGTCGTTCTAGAACCTTGTGAAGGGTTCCTTGTAAATAAGCAAAGCCTTTCCACCTAGCATAAACAGACAACATTTTGGTTGCTACGCAATTTCGGCGTAGAATTTCTGTCTCATTTTCTGTGAGGGAAATTAGTTCACGCCTACTTCAGTACAACCAAGTATATAGAACAATATAGCTCACCAGTTTGCTCTATTTCAGCTCTGATTAGTGCCTCAAACAGTTCGAATATAAGGCCGCGTTGCTCAAATACAGTTAAAAGGCAAATTGTAAGTTCATCGACTTCTGTGCTTGGACATATGGCACTCATTGAGGCAGGGAGCGATAGATCTTTTGTAACCAGCTTCATTCGGAACGTTAGTACCGCAACAGAGCTAAGTCAGATTTGAGAGAACAGACCTCTAGAACTTCCTCATATTTTTTACTAACAGCCGAGTCTGTCAAGTTACTGAACTCGGTTCCTTGGACAAGTATGTTGAAGAGTACTTTGACAAATGCCGTTCGTATCTCAACATTGTCGTGATATCCAATATTGATGGAATGTTTCAAACCGACATCGATATTCGCGCTCAGGAGATTAGAGAGTATAGTGATAGCCAAGTCCGAATTGGAAATGACTTCATCTCGGCCAGCTAGTGTTGTAGACAGCTCCGATCTGCTTACTTCGGCTGATTCATGATTTAGCAGAGAAAGAAATCGGTTGAAGTAGGTGTGGAACATCTGAGATTTCATCTCGCTCATCCCGACGTCAGATTGGCTGTCAGCGGGCTGCAACGGTAGACGAAAAGTGAGGTCCGCTAGAGATCGCAAACAAGCTTTGTCAAGGTCCTTTTGAACTCTGTTCAAATCATCTTGTCTCCCACCTAAACCGGCCTGATCCACATGCGGTGATCGTGGTCGATCTATCCAGCCAATGGTGTACTCAAGGAGCTGGTTTCGTATGTGCACGTCATCGCGAAGGTTCAAGTGCTCTTTCCTCTTTATCACGGCTTCACATAATTGACAAACCCTTATCTTCACACGTAAAGTATTTGCAGTATCTGTAATTCCGTCGATGAACTTGGCGAAATTCAATGTCATCAGGCCCAAGTGAACTGACGAGGCAGCACCTAGATCCGCCGGGATTTCTAGCCTTTCGACTAAAGTCTTTAACAAAGAAGCAGCCTGCTCCGCAAAGATAATGTCGGTTTCTTGAGCTTTATCTGCCGGAGCGAGGACACCTGCAAACAGCACTTCTAATTCTGACTCAAGAGTTCTGAATAAGGCAGGGTAGAGAACCGGAGAAACTTCGCTCGATAGTATTTCCCGCATAGCTTCACGAACCCTAACGTTTGCACACGCTAGGAGTTGAATTGCTAGCTTGAGATAGCGTTTAAGAGAGGACTCTTCAGACTGTTCAGCCGAGGATCGGTCGATCCATCTTAGATTATGGAGCGATGGCTCTTCGACAGCAATAGCCTGGTCCGCGGTACAAGCCCCTCCGAGGGACGCAAGAAAACCCGAAAAGTTGCGCCACTCCGACAGTAGTCGATCATCAACGGAATTAGGATGCAGCGTGGAGACTTTCTGAACCAAAAAGATCCAACGATCGAATGCCATCTCCCAGGCGTTTAGTATACCCGATGTTGGAAACTGTATGCGACGCAAGAGATTTCGAATTCGCTTTTGAAAGGCAACTAGTCCTGTGAAACGAAAAGCTGGAGAGGCAATTTCACGAAATATATCCCCATTGCGAAGTACCGAGGCTGACCAACTGACAGATTCAGTGAATTCACTGATGCAAGAGCACTCTGCTAAAAACAGGCCGATACAGGACGTCACAAGCTGACAAACGTCAATATCAGCAGAGCAAAGAGATACTAAAAGAATAGTTTCTAATTTTGACGAAGCGGCTACCATATCAGGGAGTTCATCGGGAAGTCGAGTCAGTTCCTACAGAAACGGGGATACAAAGTTAGCGGGATCACCAAATGACACATTGAGAAGTCTTACTGGTATGTTCTTTAATACAGTGAGACGAGCTTTCAGATAATCATGCATTGCCGTTAGCTCAGAGAGCCCAGGGTGAAGCATTCGTTCACATAACTCTAAAAGAACATTGGAGCTTGAGGGATGTCAGTCTATGTTGAGCAAAGTATGTGCTTCGTCTTACCTTCGAGTCCAGAATGTCTCACGCAGTTCGATTATTTCAGGATGACTTTGCTCATTGAATGACTTGACAGCCTCTGGGTGCTCTGCAAATAGTCGCTCAGCGACCTCGGTCGCTGTCTGGCAGATTGTTTTATTAGATGATATTACAGTAAATATAAATGGACCCAGTGTATCAATCGTCGGTGATTGACGAGTTAACTCATTCAACAAGGGTCTGGGCAGGGCGCCTAGAAATTTGAGGATGCTGCGTGCTATATCTATGACTTCATTACTGAGATTCGCTACCGAATCCCATGAGGCAGCAACAAAATTCTAACAGCAGTCAGTATCCTCATAGTGGGAGATAACAAGAGATGGCAAACCTTTAGCTGTGACTGAATGAAGGGGAGAGCCTCATTGAAGAGCTCATCATATCTGGAAGAGTCTGGTTGGTTTGCAAGATGACAACAAGCTTGGATAACAGCAACTTTGAAACTATGTGGTGACGAAGGCGAGATACACGTATCGAGGACAGTGTCAATGCACACATCTAAATTGAGATGTGCTAAAGTAATGAAAGCAGCAGTAATCATACTCTGGTCAAACTGGGCAGAAGGCGAATTTGTAGCAGAGTGGCGAAACACGGCATCCCGTACTTCATCTTGCACATCCATGGCATAACTGACAAGGGCAGAGTCGCTCTCTGCATTGAAATGCCGAGCCGCACGGAGTAGAGAGATAATGCAATATCCTGCTTGCTCATTTCCATTTTTCATGGCTTTACGCAATCCATCTAGAAATGATACCTTCTTCATGATATTGTTGCTCTTGACCTCTCTCATGTTACTAGCAACTTCGAAAACGTCAGGCATGAGGAAAAGGAGAGTCGTTTGAAGAGGAAATAGGAGCGTTTTGCGTCTACCATTGTCAGTCACGGTTTGTGTCATATCAAAAAGAGTATCTGCGCCCCCGTCAAGCCGCCTATGGAGGCGGTGGAGATGTGTGAATTCTTGCGGATACCGATCAATCCATCGGGATATTAATAATGGCATGGCAGCAGCAACAGAATTTTGATATGACTTTCGAAAGTGAAGATAGCTCGAACAGATCTCCTGTATGATGAGGCCAAGCTTGGCACTATCAACCCAGAAAGAAGAAATAAGTTGCATAATTATGAGCGAACCTCTCTCTGACTCTTGAGAGCTTCCAGTTTCTGTGGTTATATCCATTGTTGCAGAAACGCGGACATTATATATAACGTCTCTAAGGTAGCTAAATGAATGGGACCAGCTAGATGCTGTGGCATATCCCACAAGCACCTTAATGGGGGTTTCGATTTGATCAAAATACGGAGCAAGATGATTTTCGGCATCGGAAGCATCGTAATGGGCATCTTGTGGTGTCCCGCTGGCAGAGAAAGTCACGCTGGCACTGTATTCGGAGCTTTGATCCAGAAGCGCTTGCGCTGATAACATATAATTGTCGGATATAGGTTCTAGCAGATCCTTAAGCGCATCAAAGATTCGACCAACAAGTCTCTCGCCCAAGGTAGTAGACGGCAAGGTTGTGCCCTTGTCACGAGAATTGGGTTGCGCAGTCCAATGGGCAGAGCAGCAATCTGCCGCCAAGCTCAGGACAAAGAGCTCCGACGACAACACATGGCTGGGATGATCCGAGATTGCACTGTAAGGACGCGCGAGATCTTCGAGTAATCCAACAAGTGATTCTAGTATGGTTTCGATGGATGTCTTGCTCAGATCAACAAGTGTTGACCTCGTTATATGTAATATTTCATCCTCAAGGGGATTTTGGCTGCTCGTTCCGGTGAGGTGCGGAAGCTGTAGGTAGCATAGTAATGTTTACATATTAGCCGAAAAGGTTCGCAGAGTTCGAATATACACACGGGTTAGGCATTTAGTGCTCACCCTGCTAGACAATCGTTCAACCAAGCAGCCAACCAAGCTTGAATCCCCAGACATGACGGCGATCTGCAGATGTCGGAACGAGCTGGTTGGGAATGGATGAGGCCATGGTCGAATTCAGGGACTGGAAGTAGAGCGCGGGGTACATTCTAGCATGTACAGGTAGCACAACCCCCTGAGATGCGGAATCCCCTCCAACATCCCTGGTATAGTAGCTAATCAAGCGCTAATAGCAGCGGCGGCACAGTTCTGTGCATAATGGAGCAGTTGATCTCAGGTACCTGAAATATCAGCTCCAGCAGGAAAAATGAAATGTTGAGGAATGTATAATCATAGCAGAGGGTACAGTATGACTGGGTTTAACCAGGCAATATTCCTCTAAAACAGAGTTCAATAAACAGAAACAAATCTCAAGACGCATTTTGAAAAGGAATTTATCAAGGGGTAGCAAGACCGGTATTACCCCGTACCTTGAACTACATAGTAGTAGCTTCGATAGCTTACTAGGTAGTAGCTTGTCTGTCACTGCGGCACTACACACCTGGCACCTTCGGGAGGTAGTGTGCATCTGGACCTTCATCCTCGTCACTGATCTTGTCCATTTCTGCCTACCCAGTTATTTCACGATTTAGAAGGGTCCAGGGCGTTTCTGTCCAGAGCCACTATGCAATCATGCCTCGTAGGCACGGTGCTTTAGACGACTACACGTCTGCTGTGCCTCAAGTTCGTGATCCCATCATATACACTCCATCAGCACAGCCTAATCAAGCTTCAGATCATCTTGTCAACCTCCGATTCCGATTACCTTGACCACCTCATACCCGTGCTTAAAGATGCAACTAACTCGCGACGGACGCCGGCTCTACTGCAATCCCTGTCTCGCTATTCTGAAGACCGCGAAGCAGACATTGAACGAATCGGATTGACGAAACACGAAGAATTTCTCGATTCGGTTCACAGACTACAGGAAGTCCGTGAAGGGACTGTTACTCTCACCACTGAGATTCTCAAGCTTAACCAATCGATTCAAGCAAGCACCGAGAAGCTTGCTGAGCAAAAAGGCGCCCTTGTTAACACTAAAGCCGTGCGCCAGAATATTGCTGACGCGGCAGATGCCCTCCGCGAGTCTCTTACGGTGTTGCATGCCGTCAACCACTCCCACGAACTTGTACGCCGTAAAAAATACTACTCTGCTCTGAAGTCGCTGGAAGATTTGCAGAATGAGCATCTTGTTCCTATCCTCCAGAATCGCTATGCGACCCAGCACCGTCTGGCGGATGCCATTCAGAAGTCACTCCCTGCTTCCCGAAGGGCAATTTCTGAAGCGGTCATGTCTGACTTGAATACCTGGCTTTATCGGATTCGCGAAACCTCGCAATTTCTTGGAGAAGTTGCATTCTATCATACCGAAATGCGTAGATCGAGGCAGAGGGCGCGAATTGAAAATGAGAAATTCTTGGAAAATTTTAAGTTGAACTCGTCTATTGAGCTTATTTCGGATGAAAATGAAGAATTTGACGTTCTCGACAACGAAGAACTGCAAGTCGATTTCACACCACTATTTGAAGCTCTACATATCCACGATGCTCTTGGCCATAGCGACCGGTTTCGATCAGAGTACTCCTCCACTAGGCGTCAACAAAAGGATCTTCTTGTCCCAACCACGATTGATTTGCTAGCTGAGGATGAATCATCTCTTAGCAGCTTACTTGAGGGAATAGCGGGATTCGCAATCATAGAAAGGGCAACAGTGAGGCGTGTTCCCTATCTACGCTCTGTGGTTGATGTAAGTCTATATGCATCTAAATTTTTGAAGGGCTCAGTCTGTTCTAATACAGTATCACAGGTAGAGGAGCTATGGGACTCCATGTGCAGCGCAGCTATAGCTATTACAGCCAAGGCTCTAATAGATATTGATAATGCTGAAGTTTTACTCAAAATAAAAAGCTTTGTCGCTTTGTTCATTCAGACTATGGAAGTAAGCATGTACCCTTGTAAAGAACGGCATTCGTTACATATATCTGACAGTCACTAATTGCGTTTAGGGCTGGGGATATTCTGTCTCTGCTCTTGATAATTTCCTCCTGCAGCTCTTCGATAAATACGCCCAGCTGCTGAAACGCCGATTTAGTGAAGACTTTCAAGAGGTTGGTAAAAAAAAAAAAAGAACACCTTTTTTTGCATCACTTACTTACGAGCAATACTGGACAGATCGTTTCCACCGACGACTATATGCCAATGGCTATCAACTCGCTCAGCGACTATGAGAAAGTGATAAATGTCAGCTGGTTCACACCAGATCGACCTACGGAGGAACTTACGTGGGCTTATCTTATTTCTTTGGGACGGGTAGCAGACGCTAACCATGATGAATAGGTTTCCATGTGTTTTACCATTCTCTCAGATGTACCCTCTCTGCTGTATCGATATCCGGAATTTTCTAAACCAATTCTATTTCTTTCTGGATGATCACTTTCAGCACTCAGACATCATTGATGAGACACTCCGAAAGGTCTTAACAAACCCCCTCTCTATTTCTATCCAGTGCTATAGGTAGCTAACTCAGGAAACAGTCCCTAGACGAACTTCTTAGTGAGAAAGTCTGCAAGTCTCTCGTCGAGCGTCTTAGCTCTCAATACTTGGGCCAGATTGTGCAAATTCTTATTAATTTAGAGCATTTTGAAATAGCCTGCCGAGAGCTAGAGCAGTTGCTGATTAGAGCAAGATCATCTACTTCAGCAGGCGGTCCTTTAAGACTGAATGCCACTGAAGAATTTCGCAACAACAAGAAGACCGCCGAAAAAAGAATATTTGAGCTGGTCAACTCAAAGATCGACGACCTTGTTGACACGGCAGAATATGATTGGTAAGACCTTTACTTATGAACTTATCACAGGAGCTAATCGGATTATATATAGGCTAGCAAGTGCGGTGCCGACTGAGCCAAGTAATTACATGCAGACACTCACTCGCTATCTATCCAACATCATGAACTCAACGCTTCTGGGGTTACCCAGGGAAATCAAAGAATTAATTTATTTTGATGCTCTAAGTCACGCGGCCGAGAAAATTTTGGTAAGCCGCCTGTCAAATCCCAACTATCCGGCTCTACCAATGCATATTAACCGACCAACAAGGCCCTCCCTCTTTCACCGGAAGTTCGACACATCAATGGACATGGAGTCTTGGCTTTGGCACAGGACGTAAATTATCTTACCGAGTTTGTTGGGAGCCTCGAAAACGGACAGATGCTACGTGAAAATCTTGATGAACTTCAGCAGACTGTGAATATGATGCAGTCCGATAATCATGAAGAATTCTTTGATATTTCAATTCGCAACAAGAAATATGGCCGAGTCGATCTCCTCAATGGGCCGATGCTACTCGAAAAGTACGTGATCACCAATACATTTGAAAACAAAAAGACCCCAAAAAGCAAAAGCTAACACAATGTAGGCTTACTGCTACTGCACAGCCTTCGGCGAGAGCTGCGCCACTTTCCAACTTGTCCTCCCGCTTCGCCATCATGAAATGAGGCAAAGCGTATTCTAGATGCCTCTCTAAGTTACAAGACATGCCTGATGTTTTGCATATCTGGAGACTCCTCACATTAGCAGGTATACGCAGAGTAATTTAAAGCAGCGAGTTTTTGCCATGCCACAACCGACTTTGTCATAGCGCCTGTCGTCATGCTGGCTTTCATCAACTGCTTTTTCATTCTAAAGCGAGGCCCTTATTCAAATTCTTCAGATGGCATAGGTGCCTACCAATTGTTAGCAGAGCTATGGTTGTTGCGACAGAAAATCACTTACCTGTTGTGGCTGCATTGTCGAGTATGGATACATGCCCTCCATCTCACCATATATAGCCGTTTGTGGCTGGGCTTGTCCATAAGCGGCAGGAGGGCCCTGAGGAACCTGGCCAGGATACATATTGGTGGTCTGTCTGTAATCCTGTTCAGAACCAAGCGCATGCCCGCCCATATAATCTGCAGTAGCCATTGGGTGAGACGACGGGTGACCAGCCGACTGGGCCATGCCTGGGTGCTGCCCCGGCATTGGTGCCTGGGCTCCGCCTGGCACTGGTTGCGCGGCGGATGGCTGGGTGGTAGTTCTTTTAGCGTGTGCTGTAGCTTCTTCCCTAGGGACAATGTCGATCAAGAAATCAAACATGTCGGATTTAGCAAGTGCAGAGGCAATATCGGAGCGCTGTAGCGTGCGCCTCTTGTTCTCCTCTGCATGAATCCAGGCTCGCATAGTGAGTTCCGTAATAAATATGTCACAGCCTTTGGCGAATAGAATTGGTGCTTCTGCAGATATCATCTTGACTTCTGGGTCGGCCTTCATAACTTTCTTAATACGCGCAAGGGGGAGCTGATGGATCTTGTAATCATGTGTGTCGCTTTCCAGATGGCTGATTGTTTGCTGCCAGTACGTTGTTAGAATGTCCTTATACTGTCCTGTGAGTCCCTGGTGAACCTGGGAAGAGCCAACCAGTTAGTTATTGGAAGCGCAAAGAGAGAGTGGGAGGACAAACATTAGCCCAGGGGCCGGTGTATAGCTCCGCCGGCGCAAAGCCTTGCGAGGCAAGCTGTGTCTGTTGTTAACAAGGATGGCATGGCCAAATAGTCATTGAACTATACGAACTGCAGCACAGGCACCTATGCGGGCGCATTAGTATTTCCATAGTGGACGCTCAGCCAGACGAGAAGAACTAACCATAGTGTCCGCCTTGTGTGGGATCATAGACGGGTGCCGGCCGGTTATGTGACGGGTGCGTTGGCGCTGATTGATTTTGCGACTCCATCTTCTAAGCTGGATCGTCGATGGGTGGCGACGTTGGTGATGGTGCTGCAAGATAAGCTACTAAGTAACAGAGACCAGCGTTAATACCCGTGATCATATGTTGTGTATAGAAGTGCATGGATAAACTAGTACCTATTGACCAGCAAGATTCGATTACATGCGTCAACAAAAATTTCAAGAAGTACAGCAAGCGCGCGTGTCAGTGTAACTGGAATAGAACCGTAGCGATCGCGTTGTTGATTTTGGGCTCTACCTTAGGTGATGTTGTCAGAGGTGCTTCACACCTGAGTAGCTTGTTTGCCTGGGCATCATATCTTTAACCCGAACTAGCTAGGCTATTCTATCTGTCTCTGATAGCTGCATAAACCCCACATGTTAACATTTTGCATTACATAATTGCTTGATTGTGGGGGCGGAAAAAATTCTTGTAATAGGATATCCACTTCTCTGCATACAACACCAGGTTCCCTACAAAAAGATCACTTCTCGAAAATTTTACACCAGCGTTTCTCACAAGGCGGCATTGATCTTCTCTCTAGGTCATATTATGGCTGTTTTTGCCGATAATGACATCCAGAAGCTCCTACAGCAAGCCGAGCAGCGCCTCAGCGGCGGCCGTGTAGTCGCTAAGCAAGCTTCAACAGCTTTGACAACGGCCAAGCCAGTAGGAGAGGATGTGAATGCTTTAGCTCCCAAGCCGGAGAAGGTAGAAGTCCGCGTGCCGCAAGCTCAGATAGCCTCGCAGCGGAAGGGTAAGGTAAGAATAAACACCTTTCCCATTCCCATTCCCATTCCTATTCCCTCTTCTTTCTCTTCCCAAGAGGATAGCTGGTATAAAGATGAAAGTTAGCCGCAAGGCACAATGACACGGGACAACGTCCGTCTTGGGCTATCGTCCCGTGGCTCCTGATTTCTTTATCATCATAGTTACTCTGAATACCAAGCGACTCTGCTCAACTTTCACACTCGCTGCTGATGGCCAATATCAGCCTCTTTACGCACCAGTTGACTTATCGCTAATTTGTAACAGAACACAGCGGGACCTGAGTGGTTTGATCTTCCCAAAACCAATATGACACCAGAGTTCAAGAGAGACTGGCAACTTCTGCGCATGCGAAATGTTCTAGACCCTAAACAGCAGAGAAAGGCGCTACGAGCCAGCGCCCCCGAATACTCTCAGGTGGGCAAAGTCATTGCTAGCTCAACCGACCCGTTCAGTGCCAGACTTGGGCGTCGGGAGAAGAAGAAAACACTACTAGAGAGCGTCATGTCCGTACATAATGACTCAAAGCTCGAATCTAAATATTCCTCCATACAGGAGAAGAAGAGAGAGGGACGAAAATCATACTACAAATCAGTAGTTGCCAAACGACGGAGAAGAAACTAAGGCCCAAGACCTAATCTTGAAACGATACCCGGATAATAGTTGAATTTTCATGTAGTTGTCACGCTATAATCGAAAAGCTTTAGACAAAAAAAAATTGAATAAAAAATATTAAATGCTATTGCCAGTATCCATCCTAAATGTATAAACTTTTATTATAAATATAATTTATATATAATGTTTATATTAAAATCTTTTTGATAACATATTCTTATCCTCGTTATACCGTTTCGTAGTATATAAGTCATGATTATAACTACTTAATATGAACATATCAAGTAGCCAGCGCTTATGCTGTCATTCCGTATTTTACCATACTGATGTTATCCTAACCTACCTTCCGCCTTGGCATCTATCGTCACTTCTGTTAGCATCATCTCATAATCCTCGGGGTCTGGGGCCAAGGGAACCAAAAGAAGTGTGTTCATTTGACCACTCACCTCTGACTTGCTCAAAGACTTTGAGCATCTTACGTCGCGCTCCGAGAGCATTTACACCTCGATCTTCCAAGGCCTTGTCGTCTAATTCGACAAGATCCGTCCATTTCATATCTTTCAGATTATCCGTGTACTTGTGTAGTCGCAAACTGCGGAGCCAGCTAGGTATGTCCTGAAGAAGAGTAGGATCAGTGGGATCTTCAGGCGGTTTTGAGCTTCCCCGTCTTCCCCTCGGTGAACGGCCTCGGGCCATGTCGGAATGATCTGAGAGGTATCCTTCATGAGTATTGATTCCTAACTGTCCCAAGCCGACAGGCGGTATGCCGCCACTCATCAATCCGGAACTATCATATGCGCTAAGAAAGCCGTTGTGTTGAGGCGAAGTGAAATGCGACATGGGACCCATGCCAGCCTGCATGGGTAGACCTGGAGAGCTCGGACGAGATCGCTGTCCTCCAAAGCCGAGACCTTGCTGCGCTTGGAGGGCCATCAGTTGGTCGCGATTCAGAATTTGTCCGTGTTCGTTGATCATCACGACATTGGCGTTGGGGATATTTATATGTGAGGGAGAAGGCATCTGACTGTGTCCACTCCCTGGAGCATCATTAGACCTGGCCCTTCGATATTTGCGAACGTCATCGAGAGCGAAGCGATTATTAACTGTAGAGAGGGCCGCCAACTTCATTGCAGTTGCGTTGGCAATCATATCAGCCTGTGTGCCGCTAGAATTTCCGGTATTGAACGTCGGTGCCATTGGAGTATTAACCATGGAAGCCCAATTACCACTGCTATTAGCATATGGAGATAAGATAGGCAAGTCGGGTGCATTTTTATCACGGGCCGTCAAGGTGGTCGTTTGAAGAGTAGAATTACTAGCCAGCTGTGGCCTTGGTGACCTCAGTCCTGCGGATGCCGGAGGTTGTACAAATTGGCCCATTGGTGTTTGAGATGAGCCCGCTTTAGAAGATGCCGTTGGATCTCCGCTGCTGCCCCACGGTAATGCTGTCGCGGCAACATTGCCCTCCCTAGATTCCTGAGGGGCGGCTGGAATATTAGGTCCAGTCATCGCGGCTCGCGGATCGATGGCAAGGCTGTTGCGATTCGACGAAGGTGGGTTCCCTGTTTGCTGGGTAAATTTCGCTTTTTCTGTTGCAATAGCGGCAGCGGCATCTGGGAACATGGCATTGATCGTAGAAGCGTCAAGGCCAGAGTGTCGCTTGGATGATGATATAGCTGAGTTGCGAGCAAACGAGTTTCGAGCAGAGTCGACATTGAGCTTATTCATGGCATCGGTGAGCCGACTGGACATCGGATCTTGCGGAGATGTTAGCTTGGGAACTCGTGAGTCAATTCTGCAAGCAAGATTGATTTACCTTTGTCAAAAGTCGCGGGAGATAGGACACCAGACATAGGATGGTTCTTGCCCATTTGCTGGAGAACCTGGATGAAGAAGCGGATTTGGACCTGAGTGGTCTGTTGCAGCAACGCATACAAGGCAGCCGTGCGCTCGGCCTCGCTGAGCACGCGAAACCACTGCTCGATGGCGCTGAGTTCATCCTTGAAGTCTTGATCAAGCGTGGCGGCAGCCATCTCTTCCAACGTCGTCTCATATTGGTCAATGTCCGCAATCCACTGCTGGGCGATCTTGTCCTGAGAATCAATATCCAAACCAGCAGGGCCAAGGCCACCTTGTTGTGGCTGACCATAGAAATCGGATGACGGCCTGATGCGGCTAGACGGCGAGGTCCCTGATATTGCCGCCATGTCAGCAGAGGCGCGCAGCGAGCTGCCAGAGCCAACTGCTCGAGAGGAGGGCGGTCTTAGAGAAGGAGTGGCATTGACTTCAGGGGTGCTGTTGCGATTCCCGGCGACGTGGCTACCGGACATATTGAGCATTCTTCGGCTGTGTCAAAATGGGGTGAAGGGTAGTGAAAAGAGAAGAGGGGCTAAGGACGGGAGAACAGTTGGCGAATTTCTGCAGTATCCAGCTGAGCAGAGGGTTTGGCAAGACACTCAAACCGCAACGATGCAAATTATGACGAGTTATAACATATTCCTCTGGCGAATTTCTTGCGCGTTAGCATATAGGCCGCGCTTTTTAAATCCACAACCAATAATCTCAGGAGGTTTCGCGACCGCAGTAAGGTAAACTGTAAGTAGCAGGTGAGGCTCACAAGAGGAACGCACTAGTCGTTAACCAAAGTAGGATGTCTGCTTCCAGGCAGGCAACGCAATTCAATCCAGCTACCAATCAGCTGTTTGGGAGAGATCGTAGGAAACACACGGCTGAGGAAGAAGGATCAAGCAGAAGAGAAACACAGGCGACCGACTATGCGTGCCGGGAGTAGAGATCGAACCAAAGCGGCTTCGCAATCGGGGATAGGGAAAGACGCCTAGCCGCCAGTCAGCATTTTTAAGTGCCTACCAGTATGCCTATTAAGTCATAATGTGGCTAACTGCCTTTAATTAATATTACTTACTTTATTAGGCAATGCAGTACGGAGTAATAGATGGGTACTTGGGAGCGGTTTAGCAGGCAGTCAACGCAATATTGGGTATATAAAATTAAATATTATAATATTATAATAAATATTAAATTATATATGGAAAAGACAATATGATAAATTTTTTATTTATTTATTCAGTAATAAATGAATATTCAGTAATAAATGAATATATACAATATGTATTTCCAAGTCAGGTATGAGATACTAGTGAATTTTTTTTTAATATTTTTCTACTGTATGTTCAAAAAGCTAAGAGGCCTTGTACCTCGTACTAGTACCAGTACGAGGAGTTTCGTTCTGACACTAGCCCCATAGCCTAACAAAAGGTACTCCTCGCTTACACGCGTAATTCCCCTCCTCGCACACACTAGGGCTGGACCACTTGCAATTTTCCGCACGATCTGAATCTTGACTTGCAAAATCTCAATCGGACATTACAGTCAACCACAGCAGCAATGGCCAGTGAGTTTTTGTCCCACGAATTCGGTCTCCGTACGTCAGTCGTTAATATTCGAATAATTAGAATCAAAGAACTCGTCCCAGCACAACCAGACGCGCAAGGCGCACCGTAACGGGTTGGTCACATTTTGGAAAATTACAGAGATCCCATTCGCTTACTCCGAGTAGTATCAAGAAGCCCAAGACTTCCAGATACCCTTCCCTGAAGGGAACCGACCCCAAGTTCCGACGAAACCACAGACATGCTCTCCACGGCACGATGAAGGCTCTGGTACGACATTCCTTCATTTCTCAGAAAGATAATCCAAGCAGCGAACTAACTATTTGAACAGAAGGAGCTCAAGGAGGGCAAGCGGGAAACGGCATGAGTGTACACCGGTCTAGCAGGCAGTGAAAAAAAAGGGGATCTTTGCAAAGTTCAGGCCAACAGCCGCAGCTTAAACCATTAGACGCAATTTGCGCAGGAATTGATACCTCATCAGCTAATAGGAAATGCATCACCATATGCTGAGATATCGATTGAGTTTCCTCTCAATATGAGCTCCAGGTAGACAATTGGTTGTCTAAAATGTTGCAAAGATATGTGCACTCTTACTAGTGTGCTTCAACATCTGAAACCCAAACAGTGATTTCTTGTGAATGGCAATGCTCCGAAGATCCCAAAGAGTTACTATCGACGAAGAATCATTTATTTTCCTTTTTTTTTTTTTTTTTGGGCCCATGCATGGCTAATGAATACAAAAGAATGCTTTCAGGGCAACCAGTAATCGTATTTTTTATTGAATATCGCTATTATAGCTTAATGTTTTTTACTAGGAGTTGATGTGCTAGATCCTTGTGGTTAGTAGACAGTAAAGATATAATTTCGTTTGTGAGAATGATATCCTTCAAGAGCTTCTTTCCACCTGCTGATTTGTTTGCTTCCAAAGCTTTCGTGTAGTACTGCAGGCTTAAATATCCGATTCCAAGTAGTTGAAAGAGTCTGCCCACATTATAATATCGCTCTGCTTGCCGTTGTGGCTCATCTCCCCCAGATTGTACGTAGTGGCCAATGAAAGCTTGGCCCTGCAAGAGCAAATATTGCCGGTTGGTTGACTGTCGTTTAAGACCATAGTGGACATATGCAAGGCCTAGGCTCAGGTTGACCATGGCATTCTCATGGTCCAGTGACCATGCACGCAGAAAGTATCCTAGTTTTCAATTAGTCATTTCCATGTGACCTGCTTTTGGCTTTGGCTCTCCAATACTTACCTATCGCGTACGTGTAGCTCGTAGAGGTAAATAGAATATGGCCGTAGAGCATCAAGAGACATATGTCCATATTCAGCTTTGCGGCGGCCGTTATACTTTGGTCGAAATCGGGTTTCCCGGTAGCACTCTTCGTTGTGACTTCGTAGCTCACATCTATAGCTTTTATCTGTCTCAAGATGAACTTTTGGGCCGGCCCAGAGGTATACCATGAAACAGGAGATTGGCACAACTTGGAGAGCAATGCAAACATCCGAGAGGAGTCGGATATTCCGCCATCTCTCATCAAGTGGCGAGCTATTGTAATGCATTTCTCTTCGTCATTTGTATTAATAGCACAAACTATTTCAGTTAGCACGACCTCAGCAACCGCCAAAGGTAAAAGGGAAGTATATACATACCGCTCCAAGCCATGTGAATGACAAAATTATGCTGGGATGACTGAAACACAGTCGAGTCCCTTGCGGATTCGCATACCTGATATGCTTCTTCGCGGCGATGCACAAGCGATAATCCAATAGCATAGTCGAGAAATAAATCGAGCCAGTCATCGAATGATATTCCTTGATGATTGTCGAATCCTGGTCCTGGTAGGGAGTCCCCTTGAGGCGCAAGAGCTATCAAGATTACTCAATCGTCAGAAATAGCTAGCAACGAAAAGAACCGCAAATAGAGCGGAGTGAGCGGGAGGGTAAGGGCACATACATCGTGTGAGACGTTCAAACATCTGCGATAACTCAGTATTTGCTTCTTCGTTCGCAAACTGTTCTAGCAACTGCTTCTTCCCAAGAAAATGGAGATATTTATCCCACGTATAGAATCTTTTGAGTGATCGAAAGTCGTCGACAAGCTCTTTGCAGGATTCCATCCAGACTGGGATGAGATCGTTAGAACCAGATTTAATTTGCTGCTTAAGACCGCGAACAAGTTCATATTGTCGAGAGAGTTTGATCGCGCGCGAACGTTCGTCTTGACGACGCTTATCCGGGTTTACAAACCGTTTTGCGCGGTATCTTCTGGGTAGAATACGGGCCGTTTGGGTGGACTTTGGTTTAGCCTGTCGAGGTCCTGCTCGCGCTTGAGAAGTTGCCATGCCCCGTAAACCACGATCTGATTTCATCGAAAACTTGTGAAGCTGCTCTTTTGTGAGGGGCTCGCTGAGAGGGGGGTGTCCTTGAGCTTCTTTTAGTGCCATTGCTTCTGCGGCAAGAATGAGAGCTTCTTCATCCTCTTTAGCTTTCTCATACATGTTTGCCAGTTCGATACGGGCATCGATGTTATACTCTTCAGCATCAATAGCCGCGTGAAAGCACTCTTCGGCGGTGGACTGCAGCCCGGTAGCCAGATAGCACCGGCCTAGTTGAACCAAAAGGACTGCATCGGGCTCTTCGGTGGTAGCTCGAAGTAACTCGAGATACCTGATTGCCCTTTGTGGTTGATCATATTTCGCGAGCTCACTCGCAAGATCATATGAGATGAAAGGGAATTCTGTCAAGAATTCAAAAGTATGAGGGCTGTCT
This sequence comes from Trichoderma polysporum, assembly GCA_030278935.1. Lineage (NCBI taxonomy): Eukaryota > Fungi > Ascomycota > Sordariomycetes > Hypocreales > Hypocreaceae > Trichoderma > Trichoderma polysporum. The sequence continues at coordinate 40,942 of JARFTM010000174.1, read as the reverse complement.
GGGTCCAGCCAGGTCAAGTGTCTCTGTCAATGCTACAAGTTAGGGCATGATTACTACGCGTATGACGCTTTGTTTCAGGGAAGTCATTGCTTACGAAAGTCTCCTCCTCTTCTCCCAGTCTTAGCCTATATATTGCCAACCGTACCCTAAGGTCCAAGGGCAGAGAAGGGCCATAGAGTTCCGTGTTAAATAGGGAGTCATGAAAATGGGATACATGACTTCTACGCTCGTCATTATCATCCCATTCGCAGTCATCAACCTGCCACTGATCCCAGTATTGCTCCTGAACACGGCCTACGAGCCATCTGGATAATGCTTTGAGTTCATGAATAGCCTCAGCATATCCACCGGTTGAGGCGATGAGCTCAACGTAAATCCCAATATCATGCCAAGGAGCATCTGGGCCGTACAATGGAGAATTGCCCATCTCATAGTCAAAATAACGTCGATATGCCATGATGGCGGAAGGAACAGCGGACTCGGTATTTTTATTATCAATGCAAGCTTCTGCCAGCTTCCGCACGATCTCGAGGTCATATGGATGATATTTGAGGACAATATTATACTCCGATATTGCGGCTGCTAGATGGCCCTGTCGATGACAAACAGAAGCTTTGCCAAGTCTAGCATCTAGGTTCATAGGATCTGCTCTGAGGGCAGCAGAATAGCACAGTCGTGCAGTGTGAAGGTTACCCGCCTCATCTTCAAACAGGTTATCCAACGCGAAGGACGCGCATTCAAGCCATGCAGCAACATTCTTGGGTCGAAGATGAGCAGCATAAACCATGGCAGATAGAGCCCTGGCATTTTCGCCCTGCTCGCGGAAGATAGAAGATAGTGCCGTCCATGCTTGGTGAGTTTCGGCGTTGATTCTAATTACTTCAGAGACCAGGTCTAAGGCTTTGGAATAATCTCCACCGAGAAAAGCTTGGTTGACTTTGGCTAATCTAGCCGTGATGTCTCCTCGAGGTTTGGCAGCTTTACGAGGGCCCCGAGTTCCGCGCCCCCTGGTTGATCCACGCGCCGGAAAGGGCGTTTCTAAACGTCCTTGGTGAGAATGCAGGAATTCTCTTACTGACTGGTCAAATTTGGCAATATCATCTTGAAGCTCCTCCAGATCGGAATCGGAATCGGATGCATTACCACTAGAGCCATCATAAAGCTAAATTTTAGTGATTTCATCGTTCACGACGTCCCCAGGGCACTTACAGCGCGGCCGATTCATCCAAGCCAAGATTAGTCGACATCGTTATTGAGTTTTGAGATTTACCATGTTGGTGGTAGAGACGATGTAGGAATGCACAGCAGGCCAGAGCTTGGGCTCTGCGGGCATATTTTATCACAAATTAAAGTTTAATACTACCAGCTAAAATCCCAGGTGTCTTAGTAGATGGGCTGCACAGGCGTCTAGGAGGCAGCTATCTGGAATTTGGTAATTTGGTAATTTTATGTAATGGGCATCTGATCTTCTTTTGCAGATAATCCGATTTAATTAACGTCATTGCCTGCTTTATAGAATTCACGTAGCATCTAATATGCGCATGCTGATCATTAGTTCAGCTATATATTGCCATTTGTAGTTAAGCTCGACACTAGACTATTCAATTGCCTTCCACTGAAGCTTGCCCCACTCCAATTGCATGGTAAAGACTTCAACACAGCAGATTCTTTCGGCTCATGCCTCCGCTGTCGCCAGCCTTGCCATTCGCATTAGCCGACAGCAGCAACAAGATATGTTACGACAGAGCCCACGGCTCCTATCACACCTCCAGGTATAGCGAATATTTCTCACGGCAAAAAAGAGACGTGGCTAACTCTAGCACTAAAGGCCGCTGCGCCATGGGCTGCTAGGAAGACTCCAGCATTGGGGTAAGTTTTTAAGTAAAGCGACCTGTAAAGCGATGCGACGATGTTAACAAGCGCAGGTGTTTGATCAACGAACCTAGCTCGAGAAAATATTCCCTCCAAGCAAAAAAAGATCGTGATAATGAACCGAAGCTACGACACCCACGCTCCCTCCAAGCAATTCACCTCAAGCCATTGAAGCGCGAGGCTCAATTCGGCGTTCCCTCATGTGACCTACAATTGCGATCATTCAGCTTGCAACCGCTTCAATTCTTTTCGGACTTTGCGCTGCGAGCGGCATATTACCTAGGACTACCAGCTTCTGGCCCAGTAACACTCCCACGAATCACAGAGCGATGGACTGTACCTAGAAGTCACTTCATATTCAAGAAGTCCCAAGAGAATTTTGAACGTGTAACGTTGAGGCGCATGATTCAGATAAAAGATGGCGATCCTGAAACAGTTCAGCTTTGGCTCGCTTACCTACGCAAACATCAGTTCTATGGTATTGGTATGAAGGCAAATGTGTGGGAGTTTGGCTCAACAGAGATATCCAAGTCTTTGAAAGAAATTGAAGCACAGCCAACGGAACAAGAGGCTCCTTGGTCCCACCTTGGACAAACGAGAAGCATTGGCGCGGCCGATCAGGTGGCTGACATTTTAAATGCACGGCGGGTTAAGAAATCCGCTGACTATAACTATCCGATTCACGAGATATCATAGAAAAAAATATACCCATTTAGAGTTAATCTACGCAAGTTGCTTGTAGACGAGACATTGAGAAGTCGTTGACTTCGTACATGATAAAGCCAATAGTCGGGATTATACATGGGCAGAAGCGTTAAATACAAGATGTATTAGGTACACGTGATAAATATTTACAAAATAGTATAGCGCCAATTTATCTTATTTTTTTAAACAAGAAACTTGATTCATATTTATTCTATTTTTTAATCTACAAGTTAAATAAGTTTTGTTTTAGATACAATTCGCTGCTATATGTCACAGTCTAAAGTGGTACCCAAAAATGGACTAGTCCCAATATTTGTAGTTACGTATTGTGGATTGCTTCTTATCGATATCCAAGTGCTCTTGAGCCATCAGGCTATACGCAACAATTTCAACTCGGCCTATGATATAGCCCAAATATACATGCAACCGGCGAGCCCATGCAATAACGCTTCTCATCATGCTACTCCCTCGTATATCGCGGCCAGTGCCACTGCATTCGAGGCTTATTGCAAGGCCAATGGTTTTATGTAGGCGATGCATCTGGTCAGCCGCATCAGTGAGTTCTGGAAACCACCAGCTGAGAAGGGATATGTAAGGCACCCCAACTTATTACATATTGCGCCAAACAGAAGAACAATTGCGTTCATGCCTAGAAATCTAGCCCCCTATTATTGGCATTCTATGTAGTGCCTATGGTATTAACGCATTTCTCGTAGCTCGGCTGTGCCGCATCCTGCTCTAGTCGTCAGGCGATTCAATCACCAAGCAAGTAACAACACGGATAAGCATGCAGCAGAGAAACCCAGCACCACCCCGGCTGTTCATGAGGACATTTATACGATACCAAACTTCCTTACCGTGACACGAATTGTTGCAAGCCCAGTCATAGGATACCTCATACTGCAAGATGCGCATACCTGGGCCGTAGGCCTACTGGCCTATGCTGGTTTATCAGATTTGGTGGACGGGTGGATAGCGAGGAGATGGAACCGCAGAACGGTTGTAGGGACGATAATTGACCCAATGGCGGACAAAATCCTCATGACTATATTGACAGTATGTCTAGCCGTCAAAGGAGCATTACCAGGTATGTGGAACGCCGTTGCTGAAACCGCGAAGCTCGGAGGAGAGCGCATTGGGATTGACTGATTGACATTTGGTTCCTATCAGTGTGGGTTGCTAGCATCATCCTTGGCAGGGATGTCGGATTGGCCATTGCAGCAATTTACTTCCGCTGGATTTCATTGCCACCTCCTAAAACATTTACACGATACTGGGATTTTTCACTGCCATCAGCTGAGGTTCGCCCTACAACGATCAGCAAATACAACACTTTTCTTCAATTAGCCTTGGTCGGTCTTACAACCGCAGCACCGCTTTTAAGCGTTGATTTAGCGCCGGCGCTTACAATTATGCAGTAAGTCCTCATTTATCAGTTGTTACCTTTCAATTTTCCAGCTTCGTTTTTGGCTAACGAGTTTATTATAGGTATGTAGTAGCTACTACTACAGTATGGAGCGGAGCGAGTTATGTTTTCTCCAAAGATGCCATTAAGATCCTAAATAAACCTTAACTTTGGTAAATGTATATTTGTAATATTGTAAAACAAAATAAAGTACATAGAAAATTTTCAAACTGGGAAGAAAAAAAAATAAACCAAGCGAGGCGTAATGCATGAGGAAAACGCGAATAGTAACTAACAAATCCCAGTGAGCTGCCGTTGTCGAGCTGTCATCTATCACGTGTTAGCACCCCCCAGTAAGCGGGTCTATTTGATTCCACTTTTATCATATCTACTAAGCTACTTCGTACGGAGCGTGAGCTTTAAGTCGCCAATCTGCTCTTAAAGCTTTACTAATTGGGCAGAAGGTAGCGTGAAAGCTCCTACACCGAGCAATCACTCACCAACATTTCCTCGCTTGGCTATTGTGAAGCTGAAGCTTCACCCAGGAATTTGGTGCAAGATGAGGTTTAACATAGAGTATGCTTTATTTCTTCCGATGCGCGATGCATTCATTCAAGCTTATGTGTTATTAGTGATTTGCCTGTATTATTTCCTTACCCAAGGATATATCCAGGTATGTGCCAGTCGTTCTCATGCACGCCAATGCTATCTAGCTAACACACCCAATGAACAATATGCGTGAGTAGATATGCGTGGCTTTCTTTATGCTGGCTGACCATTGGGAAATTTCCGTCAGCTATATGTGCGATCTGAAAAGTATGACCTCAACTCTTGGAAGTCTGATCAATTACTCACAGATAGTAGAAACGCTCGATGCGGGTGGTCATTGTGTCTTGGAGATGCCATCGGGCACGGGCAAGACCGTGTCGCTATTGTCTCTCATTGTTGCATACCAGCAGCATATGCCTGAGAAACGAAAGCTCATCTACTGTTCTCGTTCGTAGCCCTCACGTGGTCTCATCGGTCGAGTGATACTGACCTGATCTCTGTAGGAACAATGTCTGAGATCGAGAAGGCTTTAGTTGAGCTGCAATCTCTGATGAAGTATCGCACTGAGCAGCTAGGTTACGAAGAAGAGTTTCGTGGCCTTGGCTTAACAAGTCGAAAGAACTTGTGCCTTCATCCCTCTGTCAAAAGAGAAAAAAGTGGCTCTGTTGTTGATGCTCGCTGCAGAAGTTTGACTGCAGGCTTTGTCAAAGAAAAAAAGGATCGAGGTGAAAACGTCGATGTCTGTGTCTATCACGACGTATGTCTATTAATTTTGTTTGCGTTGTGAGCTGATTAACGCCATGCTAACGTGATTTAGAATCTGGATCTCCTTGAACCACATAACTTGATACCTAACGGCGTATGGTCCTTTGATGCGCTCTCACGGTATGGAGAAGAGAATAAGCAATGTCCATATTTTACTGCACGGCGCATGGTATTATCCCCCTTTGACATCCTTTCTGAAGAATTGCATCTGATGTTGGCAAATAGATGCAATATTGCAATGTTGTCATTTTCTCATACCACTATCTCCTCGATCCAAAGATTGCTGAGCGTGTTACGAAAGATTTTTCCAAAGATTGCATTGTAGTCTTTGATGAAGCCCACAATATTGACAACGTTTGTATCGAGTCACTTAGCACCGACATCACTGAGGACTCAATACGCAAAGCTTCCCGTAGCGCTGAACACCTAGAGCGAAGAATTGCTGAAATGCGAGAGACAGATCAGGAGCAGCTCCAGAACGAATACGAAAAGCTTGTTCAAGGTCTTCGTGAAGCCGATGAGGCAAGACAAGAGGATGCATTTATGGCCAACCCAGGTAAATGATACCGTTTCTATTTTGAATCATAAATAACTAAGAAACTGTCCCAGCTTTACCAGATGACCTTCTGAAAGAGGCTGTTCCTGGGAATATTAGGCGAGCAGAGCACTTTGTAACCTTTTTGAAAAGATTTCTTGAATACCTTAAGGTCAGTTCGATCTTGCTCTTTTTAGTTCTTTCTCGTCTTCATGCTGACCTATTTCAACTCAACTCAGACAAGAATGAAAGTTCGTCAAGTCATCTCGGAAACACCACTGTCATTTTTGGCCCACCTAAAAGAACATACTTTCATTGAGAGGAAGCCGTTGCGGTTTTGTGCCGAACGGCTAACATCACTTGTCAGGACTCTTGAGCTCATGAATATTGAAGACTACCAAGCACTTCAAGAAGTAGCAACGTTCGCAACTCTTGTTGCAACGTATGAGAAGGGCTTCCTACTCATCTTGGAACCTTATGAATCCGACACGGCCGAAGTTCCCAACCCCACTCTTCATTTTACATGCCTTGACGCAGCCATCGCCATCCGACCTGTGTTTGAAAGGTTCTATTCAGTGATCATAACCTCTGGTACCATCTCGCCTATCGAGATGTATCCTAAAATGCTGGATTTCGCCACAGTGATACAAGAATCCTACAGCATGACCCTCGCGCGAAAATCTTTCCTTCCTATGATTGTAACTCGTGGAAGTGATCAAGCTTCGGTCTCATCTGGCTTCCAAGTTCGAAATGAACCAAGCGTTGTTCGAAACTATGGCAATCTCCTAACGGAATTTGCTAGAATTACGCCCGACGGCATGGTTGTCTTCTTCCCGTCATATCTATACATGGAATCTATTATTAGCATGTGGCAGGGTATGGGCATTCTCGACGAGGTTTGGAAATACAAACTCATATTAGTGGAGACGCCCGACGCGCAAGAAACATCACTGGCCTTAGAAACTTATCGGACTGCCTGTTGCAATGGAAGGGGGGCAATTTTGCTTTGTGTCGCACGAGGGAAAGTATCAGAGGGCATCGATTTTGACCATCAATATGGTCGAACCGTGCTCTGTATTGGTGTTCCATTTCAATACACAGAATCACGAATCTTAAAAGCAAGGCTCGAGTTTTTACGAGAAACATATCGCATCAAAGAAAACGATTTCTTGTCCTTTGACGCGATGCGCCATGCCGCCCAATGTTTGGGCCGTGTTTTGCGAGGGAAGGATGACTATGGAGTCATGGTGCTTGCTGATCGACGTTTTCAGAAGAAAAGAACCCAGCTGCCTAAATGGATCAACCAGGGCCTGTCAGATGCTGATACGAATTTGAGCACAGATATGGCTGTTAGCAGTGCTCGGCGATTTTTGAAAACAATGGCGCAGCCATTCCGGAGTAAAGACCAGGAGGGTATCAGTACTTGGGGATACGAAGATCTTTTACAGCACCAGAGAAAAATAGAAGAAGAGAGGGGAGATGAACCTCCTGCGGCTATCTCGAATACACGGGCATCAGCTCACGAAAATATCGCTACTACATATGGATCCGATGACGAAGAGCTAGATCAGGAAATGATGGAGTTGGAAGGCTTTTGAGGAGTTCGGAACGTGCAGATTGGATAGGGATCGACTTATTGAGAAGAGAATTTTGACATAATTACATTATCTCTAGTTGATTACCCTCTTTCTTGGAATTTGGGATATTAGAAGTCTATATATTAATCATTCGCTAATTCTTCATTACGTTAATCCATTCTATCACGTCGTATCATTGTGTTGATCATCTCTAAGCCTAGATCAATTTCCCCATTCTAAACCGCTGAAATCCCATAGTAGGATCAAAACAGTCGAGAATTATGCCTCCTAATAGCATTAACATTCAACGCTTGCGCAGAATAGTAGAGCGGGGGGGTATCAGAGCACATATGTGTAATGTGCCCAAATTAGTAGATTTATCTCGCGGCGGGTAACTGGCGCCTAGCAGCTTTGATAGCTCGCATAGCAGGCAATGTATTCGCCCGGCCAGGCTTCCTGCCAATCTCAATGCATAACATTCGGATGAAGTCCATATTACTCCAGTAACTACTATGAGCGCTCAGCATATTCAGATACTGAATCTCCAGTGGGCCACCGCCGGATCGGATGAACCAGTCGATCTGGCCGTTGTCATTGAGAAGGAAAGCTCTCTTCTCAGCAATTTCCTCTCTTGTGAAGTCATGAACTTCAAGTTCTAGTTGAGAGGGGAGGCGAACTGTGGACGGGCGACCATCATTGGTCGTCGACGCAGTAGGATTGCCGCCCATACCTTTGACAACGGTACGCATGGCATCACCAACAGATTGCAGAAATGAAGCCGAAGAAGGAGGGACATACGCTGTTTTGAGACTGGCCGCATATGTTGGGTCTACTGCTCCGTTGAGCAAGTAGGCGATCGGATCTTCTTTGGCAAGAATATTGTAGATGTTGTCAACGGCCAAACATCCAAACATCCCAAGCTCACCACCAATATCCTCGGCCGTGACCTCGCTTGCATCTATACCAGGTTTGACGCGTCCACGTCGTGGCGTAAGAGCCCCTCTTTCGAGCAGTAAGAAGAATCCAGTGGGACTTCCCATCAGGAAGAGGTTCTTTGTATCGAACTCGAAGAACTTGGTTTCTGGTTCTGACTGTGACAGATCAACCGGCGGTAGACTCGTCGGCTGTCGTGACAAGACTTCCACTGCCATGACACTACCGAGGGAATGTGCAACCAGATGGACACGTCCATTTTCAGCGAACCCGGGGTTGTTTTTACACCAAAGGCGGTAGACCCGATTCGCATCTGCTACTAGAGCTGCAATCATCTTTCCTTTGTGGTGAGACAAATAGAAGGGTATATCGAACATGACATCCGATATCATGCTCCGTATAGCGGGTATTGTGTTGGGCTCAATATCCTTCAGGCCGAAAGGCTGAGCTGCGCTCGAATCATTCGCCTCCGTTCCCGTTTGAAGATCCCCGCCATCTTCGAACGATAATCCGATTCTCCAGTTTAGTGGCAAAACCATCAGCCTGCTCTGGTCGTTGTCCAAAATGTCCTGCACCGCCGGACTCTGAAACTCGCTGTCAACAATTCGCCGGAAGCTATTAATAGCGCGTGTAAAGTGATAGCTTTCAACCCTCTCGGCTATCTTTTGGCCGATTCCGTGAACTACTAGGACCAAGTCTGTCACTTTACTGCGATCCTTGTCCGCCTCGCAGGCAGGGCAAGTCCCCGGCGCACTGCTGTTAGAGGTGCCATGAGACGCAGATTTAGCATGCTGTGACTGCTTTCCACGATGCATACGCTCCCAGCTCAGTCTATCAAATCCTCGAACCACCGGAATGCCAACAATCGCCCCTCTCATAATCTTCTGAAGAGGCCGTCTACCGTAATACGCAGATGGCTGTAGGCTCGGCTTTAATAAAAAGGCATTTGTTCGATCTTTATATATGACATTGTAGCTAGAGTAGGGGCGTTGCTGTGTATTTTCGGAAGTCTCATCATCTACTTGTTGTGGCTCGAGGTAGCCTTCTGTAGCAGCCTGGCCTTGAAAGCAGTGTGCAGAACAGAAGGGGTGCGCGGAAATAGCGGGTTCCGTTGGTACAGGAGAATTTCGGTATTGTCCATCGCCTTCGATCGGCCAAAGTCGATGAGATACCTTTTCCTCTCCGGACGCCCCGACTTCAATAGCACATCGTATTTCATCACGCCAAGTTTCTGCCCAAGGACGCAATTCCTGGTATCCAGTTTCCAGCTGGTTAGCAACCGCTGGTGAAACTGGTAGCATAGTATCTCTGTGAACCAAGTTAGAAACCAAAAGAACGAACAGAAGGCTGCAAAACGTACTTATAAAACCATGTGCCCCTCGTTACAATATCGATGTCGTTAACCGGAGACCAATATATGGGTTTCATCTGCAACATCTGCAATGATACCTTGTGCAATCTGGCTAGTCCAACTACGACATCTGTATCTTCCTCTTCGGGATCTGGGATGGGGCTCTCTATTCGAGGTAACTGATCTGCTGATATTTCACCGTTCACTTCGGGAACCTTATCGTCGATATGCGGCGATTCTATGGTTAGTCCATCACTACGTTGCTGCTTTGTTTCTGTAATATGCTGTGGCTGTTCTTCAGTACTCAACACTCTCACAAATGGCCTTCCAGAAATGCCATCATCAGTTGTGGGAACAAATCCAGAGGCTTTAGGCTCTCGGGACGTCCGAATCTGAGATGTTTGAGTAGTACGGGACGTGTCAGGCAAGATGTGCTCCTGTGGAAAAGCCGTTCCTTTGTGAGAGTCACTACGAGGTCTCAAATTCATGTGCTCCCCATAGAGTGATGATATAGCACTACCTGAAGGAGAGGCACGATCAGATGAGATGCTAGCCTGTCTCTCACGGGTCAACAAGGGGTGACGTATGGGAACATTCCGATGACTGTTTGGGATATTTCTAAGCTCGTGACGTTGGCTCATGACGGCAATAACATCCTTTACCACCCCATCAACGGTAAAAAGCTGATTCGTCTTTCTCACTAACGTACAAAAATTTGTATCAAGCTCATCTAGGATGTCGAGGGCGAGTTGAGAGCAACAGGCCGTCAGCAATGTTTCTGGGAGTGCCTCGGTGGCTTGAGTCGTAGAATTTCGCGTCGGGTGGTTGACCTGATGGATGCGCATATGCTTCGAGGCTACCTCGTGGATGATTTGGTCCCGTCGTTCCATGTCGGACTTGACAGCAAACGGGGCGGGTTCTCGACCGCCTCTGATGTCGTCATGTTGGCTACGATGACTCTCCGACATCTGGCTGAGCCAGGCCTGCTGAAGCATATCATTGTCGTCTTGGGAGAATGGGCGAAGCGGCCCCTTGGAAGATTTCGAGTCCGGGCCGCTGGAAGGAGCGCTACTCGACAGCGGATCGTCAATGGGAAATAAAGACGTGTAAAAGAACTGAGCTTTAACAGAGGGGACTCCGTCTTCCTTATCCGTGTCTGGTGTTGGACGGAGACGACAAGCAGGACCTAGTGTATGCTCCATGAATGCGCGTGTATGAACATGAACATCTGGAGAGGTTTGGGTGTAGGAGTGAAAAGGGCCGGCACTCGCCTCTGGTCCTCGTCAGCAGTGCCATGGAGTTTAATGCAAGGCTTCTTGGTCAAGACTCCAGGCAGCTGAAGGGGGAGGATGATGATTAGCGCGGAAGCACATGGGCCAAAGGGAGCTGGGTGAGTGGCTATTATGACGTGGCTGATTATGCAGGTAGCAGTGAGTGTTAGAGAGCTAGGCGCTATTAGTGGCTTTTGCTACGGATAGTGCCGCTGGCAGCCTTGGGGGGAGGATTCGCCTTGGCCATTCGCCTTCTTATTATGAGTATTATTATTTTACGAAATTCATTAGGCAAATTCATCTTAATTTAGTTTAGTTTGATTTTATAAAAAATCAATTTATACGTTATTTCAAAGGCATTCGATTCGTCATTATCACTTATATAATATATCTAGTAGCTACTGCAAGGGGCGTAATAATCACTATTGGGTACCTAGCTTAGGGGAAATGAATAGGTAGGTAGCTTATGTCATCCAATATTACAGCACTAACATCGACACTAAGCCTTCCGGGATCTCCCCAACGGCCGGGCGCTGCACCGTCAAGTGACACAGGTGCATGATAAGCAGGGGCACTTTGGCCATTATCCGGGGCACAGCTGCGGCTCCCTTCCCTCCCAATCTCACCATACCATCCACACTCTTTCTTTCTCCTGCATCTCAGAACTCTGCATTTTGACATCAATCCATCCGTTCGCTCAGGAGCCTAACACAAACGAATCATCTTATCGCTCGAGAAGCCACATCGCCCAAGATGGCGGTTTCCCGAGGCACCGTGCCATTTCTCGTGGCCATGATGCTGCTGACAGGCGTTTGCAATACGCTGGTCACCAAATTCCAGGTACGTGCTGGGAAGCTGCATTTGGGGCTCCGGAAGAATTCATGCCTCAAAACTGTCCATTCTATTTGGAGGGGGTGGCCTAACAGATATCACAGGATAAGCGATGCGTTCGCAATTGCGACGATGAGAATCCCGCCCATCGAATGTACTTCAACCAACCCGTGATTCAGACGGCACAGATGTTTGTGGGCGAATTGGGCTGCTGGTTGGTAATTGCCGCTACAGCAGCTTATCGTCGCATCGCATCAAAACGATCCCCCGCAGAGCGTGGCTATCAGGCCATCAACACCAGCCAACCGAATGACGATGATGATGAGACTCTTGAAGACGACCAACCGTCTGTTCTACGGGGCTACAGAGTCTTGCTACTGTCCCTCCCTGCCATTTGCGACATCTGCGGCACCACACTGATGAATATCGGTCTCCTTCTTGTTGCGGCGTCTATTTACCAAATGACCCGAGGCGCGCTAGTTCTATTCGTGGGTCTTTTTAGCGTGCTATTTCTGCGGAGGACGCTGCGTCTCTTCCAGTGGGTCTCGTTAGTGGGCGTAGTCCTCGGTGTGGCTATTGTTGGACTTGCAGGTGCTATTTGGCCGGACGTCAAGGCCAACGTCATCTCCAGAGGCCTATCTTCTATCACAGATTCTCCGGATGGGTTAACCGATGTTGCCAAAGCGGTCATTGGTGTTTCGCTTATAGCGGGAGCACAAATATTCACTGCCACCCAATTTGTCTTGGAGGAGTGGATGCTCGAAAACTCCCCCATTGACCCTATCAAGGTTGTTGGTTGGGAGGGTCTCTTTGGCTTCACCGTCACGGCTGTGGTTATGATTGTCCTGCACTTGGCCATCGGTCGAACAGATGCCGGTCGCTATGGCTATTTTGATGCCGTTGAAGGGCTCCGTCAAATGTATGCCGACAAATCGCTACTCATCTCGAGTGTGATTATCATGATAAGCATTGGGTGAGTTGAAACAGCTGTTTAGCAGATGGAAGTAAGATGTAAAGATTTTTAACTAACATCCTTTATAGTGGCTTTAATTTCTTCGGATTGTCCGTCACTCGCAGCGTCAGTGCGACCTCTCGATCTACCATTGATACTTGCAGGACGCTCTTCATCTGGGTGGTTTCTCTCGGTCTCAGATGGGAGTCATTCAAGTGGCTACAACTTCCTGGATTTGCGTTGTTGGTATACTCGACATTTTTATTCAACGGTATCGTTCAGCCACCTCTCGAGTGTTTACGGACTGAGGCAGAAACAGAGCAACTTCTCCCCGAAGAACCAATCGAACACCAGTAAATTTGCTAGAGGATGTTATTTTGGCGACTTACTCATGTATTATTGCAGCTAAGATTTCATCTTTGTTTGATCTTTGTTCAAGCTTGATGGGATTCTGGCGTACTGGCGGCGCCCGGTTAACTTGGAATAATTTTCGTTCGAGGCATCCAATATTATATCGTAGTTAGGTAGTTTGATATGAAGCGCAGGTATTAATTTGTATCATGTCTAAATTTGACCCTTTAAACCATGGCCCCAGCCCAAGAATGCTGTTGTCTCTGAAACTAACTGCTTAACGCCTATTGTAGCAAAAAAGAACTAACAGGTTCCAAATACAATCATGTAAAGTAAAAATAATAATAAAAACCGAAAACAATCAGGCGACGTTACATAGCAGTTCAGCCTCGAGGATGAACTTCCCTTCTTTGTACTTTTCAGAAGTCTCAAAAGCCTTGTCATATTTCCAACCCACCGTTTCTTTGCACTGATGACATGCGATATCACGGACAATGTGCCGACCGGTGGTCATGTTACGCTCATTAGGATCACCGGTGTCGATGTTGACGACGCGATGGAACAGGTAGGCTTTCCCATGTTGACCACGGAAGTTCTAAAGCGTTTGCTTCCCGGTTAGCTCGAGTGACGAGGCGACGCTGAGGCGACAAAAGCAAAAAAGCCCAGGGAATACGCACCCGAGAAATGATGTCCTCGTGGTTAGCAAGATGAGCCTTGCATGTCTTGCAACCATATATCTTGTTGCTGGTGAGATATGTATTATAGGCCAGGCCCATTGCTGCTGAGGCCAGTGAAGCGAGAATATCTCTCTACGACGAACCCGATTTCACAAACTGTGACGACTATTTTGGCTGCTGGCCGTGGTTTTGGGGTTTGAGGATGTGATGTAGGACGAACGAAACAGTTGGTTTGCGCCCAGAGGGAGACCAGAGGTTGAGTGTGGGGTTTTGGAGAACAGGGGGAGCTGGTGCCTAGTTGAGTGAGCGGTTCGGAATACCTAGTAGTAGTCGATGGAGTGCCGCATTTGAAATGCTACCTGCAATGCGGAGTCTTCCGTCATACGGCCCTCGTAAGTCACAGGATCAGCCTGGAAAATGACGGATGCGCCGCCGAAGTTTTGCCCGGTGGCTGCCTGGGATTTTGTCCAAATATAGGCGGGTACTTCGTACAGAGAGAGTGGCTGCCTTGGGTTGTTTTTGGGCATGTGTGTCATTCATTCATCTGTTGCGTACCTATGTACTTCGTACTTGGTGGTAGATCAGTAGCCTACTCTAGATTAGCATGTGTCAATGAAAACACCTGCAAAGCTACTATCTCTCAGCTCCGAGCAAAGGCGACACATACTCGTAAGCCAATATTTACAAGTATCAGCTTGTATGGATAGACCCAGAATATGGTATTTCATTCATATTTACTGTAAATACCAAACGCACACATACATGCACACAACGCATGCACACACGCATATAATACAGCACATGATTCAAGGGTGGCTCATATATAGTTTGAAGCCTCTTTTGTATTATTGACAAAACGCCAAGTCGTCATCCATCATGAGACCCCTTTGGCCAGAGACCAAAAGCTGTCCATTTTTGCGCGAGCCAAGACCTCTCTGGCCTCAGCATCCGTTTCGCAGATTTTACTGCCCCATTTCTTGAAACATCTCGCCTTTTGCTCTCCCTCAAATATTAATTTGCACTCGTTCAGGGACATATCCTTCAGGTCCCCGTTGGAGTCCTCTGGTGATAGCCAGTCTTGCCCTGCTCCTTTATTCCTCTCGGGGTCCCTTGCTTGCAAGTTTTCCGTCCAATTAATGCGATTTAGCATGAGTTTCTTGTACTTATTAACGCTATACTGCCCTCCTTCAACAATCACAAGACTGAATTTGGGATGCATAACGCATGTTCCCGAAAGTGCTAGCTGATCAGCGTTGCGCCATATCTTGTAGCGGTGCTGGCCGTTGGCAAGGCTCGTAACTTTAAATACGAGAACGTGAATGCCCTTGCTAGCATCCTTTTGTTGATTTGCAGCATTCTTCTCGTGTTGTTGCTCCTTTGTTAATTTGCGGGCCTCGTTCGCTTCAATATGGGTCTCGTATCGCTCGGCAATCTCTCGGTTTACTCGTGCCTCCACGGCAGTAGGATCTTTAACAGCGGCTGTGATAAAACTAGTTAGTATGCATAGCCATAAACTGCACGCCTTCTGCACGCCTTCTGCACGCCTTCTGCACGCCTTCAGGGGGGACATCGGAGAACATACCATCACCTAATACTCGCATGAGATTCCCCTTCTTCACTTTGGGTGGTGGTGCTGGTACCAGCCCAAGTCGAATTTTCGCTTGCATCTCCTTGAGTTCTGCCATTCTCCTTTGTCGCCGTATTTTCGCTTGCTCTTTCGAGGTCAAATACATTGGCTTCGTCGACACAGCAAGTCGCTCTTGGTGAGGTTCGAGTGCGACTGGATGTTGGATGTATTCGGTCACAATGCTATCGGAGGCCGTGATTTTGAGCTTCGAAGGGTCGTCGACATCATCGTAGTTTGAGCCATCTACTAGACCTTCATCCCACCACTCGAGACTCGGGGGAGCATCCACGACAAAATTCTTCTCAACGTCAAGATCTTCGTCAATGCCTGCTCTGCGAGTCTGCTCCGCGATACGCCGTTTCATAGTCTCCAGAGCCGCCTGACGACGCAAAGCATTTCCCTGCTGAATATACTTTCCCTTCTGATTAAACACTAGTTGTCGAGGCACGCGCTGCCGCCCACTCGGTTCTTGTGACGCAGCCTTATCATCGAAATATGGATTTGGTTGGTTTCTCTGTCGATTCCCATATGTATCCAGTGAATTTCCCTTATCGTATGCATTGGTCCGAGATGGAGTATCTCGTTGTGAGTGAGACTGGTCGTTTGTCTTGTCCGATTTGCCGGCTGGTTTCCAAGACCCCAAATCCTCCAAAGCAGGATGCAGTCCGACATTCAATCCTCCCTTCGCTTTACTCGTGCCAATGGCGGCCGCAACGCGAGCTTTGAGCGCAGCCATCCTGTCCGCAGCAGAATCTGCTTTCTGTATTCTCGAGGAGCCATCGTGATGAGGACCAAGCCCTCCTGGCTGTGAATGTTGGCTCATCGGGGAAGGGAGCTGCTCCTGCGCGCAGCAGGACTGTGTATGCTGATTCGAACAAGGCAGCGGACGTTAGTCTTTCTTCTATGCCTTGTTACCTTTATTCTCCTTGTTCATAAATTCATTCATTAATCGTAGGATCGGTATAGAAAAGCAAGACTCCGCAGGCAACGGAATGTGGCACTAGCAAAGCAGACAGACACTGGCGACGGCTGAAAGAAGATTATTACTGCCCGTAGCTCTATGGACGAGCTGGGCTGCCTAACACTGCATTAGTCCCATAACCTTGCTGTGGGGATGCCATCCTACCCACCACCCACACTAAAAATTTTGCCTGGTTCCACCGCCAAAAAATTCTAGTGGTGCCGGCAACTCTCGCCAATTGACCTATGGAAAAGATTGGCATGGCTTCAGCAAGCTCTCCAGGATCAGTCCGTTGCTCAGCCAAGATCCTGTATTCACCATGAATATTTCGCAACCGGTCGCCTCTGAGGTGGAGAGCGTGGAGTTTACCTTCCTCTCCGCCAAAGAGATTCAGGCCATCTCGGTGAAGCGCATCGAGAATGAAAGTACCTTTGATAACCTGCTCAATCCCGTACCTGGGGGCCTATATGATCCGGCTCTGGGATCATGGGGCGACTCGCCGTAAGTATAGCCTTTTCAGCTGGCACGATAATCGATAATCAAAGCTTCTAATCGCTTGCTAGATGCGCTACCTGCAACCTGAATCAGTCCAGTTGTCCGGGACATCCAGGTCACATTCAACTCCCAGTTCCCGTCTATCACCCAGTGTTCCTGGACCAGGCCTATCGGCTACTGCGCGCAACTTGCGTTTACTGCAAAGGATTTCGTCTACCCCCCAAGGATCTACACAAATACACCTGCCAATTGCGCCTACTTCACTACGGCCTTATAAATGAAGCACACATGGTAGCTACTATTGGGGAGAACGAGCTAGCTGTGGAAATTCAAGAAGCGTTGGGAGAGGGAGCTAGCGAGGCTGAGGAAGAGGAAGGCTCTGGAATTGATGGCGTTACTCGACAAAGGGAAAAGTATGTCCGCCAGTGCCTTCAAGGCATCAAACTGAAGAGGGGTGACGTCAAGAGAGGAAAGCATGAAGGCGCAAACGAGATGCGTCGTGAAATCATCAAAGAGTTCCTCGCCGAGATTATCAAAAAGAGAACATGCTCCAGCTGTGGAGGCATTTCCCCAACGTACCGAAAGGATCGATTTGTCAAGGTTTTCGAAAAGGCCCTCTCAACGAAAGAAAAGGCAAAGATGGCGCAGAAAGCCCTTAAGTGGGGTGATGCGATGACCCGAGTCCATAATCGCAAGGCATCAAAGAAGTCCGACGGCCCATTTTCAGGCAAAACCGATTCTATTCAGATGAATGGTTCAGAAGATTCGCCTACTCCTGAAAGCCAGGATATCGAAATGGGAGATGCAGATGACGATGATGACGATGCTGCCGCTGCAGAGGAATCTCAAAGATATATCAGTTCAATGGAGGTCAAGGCACGACTAGAAGAGTTGTTTAACAAGGAGCAAGATTTGCTCTCGCTCGTGTACAACGCCAAGCCTCCTACACAGAGCTCATCCAAAGTCACTCCCGATATGTTCTTCATAAAAGTTGTCTTGGTGCCGCCGAACCGTTTCCGACCAGAAGCTCGAATGGGAGAATCACAAATCTCCGAAGCCCAGCAAAATTCCCTTTATAAAAACATCCTCGGCTGCTGCTCAAAAATGGCTCGTGTCTACAAGGCTCTTGAAGAAAAAAGGTCAGATATTACAAGTATGCATCAAGCTTGGACAGAACTTCAAGATGCGGTGAACGCATTGATCGACAAGAACAAAAATCCTGTGCAAGGTGCAGCTGCGGCACGAAACGAAGAGGGAATTAAGCAGCTGCTTGAGAAGAAGGAAGGTCTTTTTCGCAAAAATATGATGGGAAAGCGAGTCAACTACGCCGCGAGAAGTGTTATCTCTCCAGATCCCAACATCGAAACCAACGAAATCGGTGTTCCTCCGGTATTTGCGAAGAAATTGACCTATCCTGAACCAGTGACCAGCCACAACTTCAAAGACATGCAACAAGCCGTTATCAACGGCGTGGACAAGTGGCCAGGAGCCTTCGCCATTGAGAATGAAAACGGACAGATAGTCAACCTTCGCAATAAGTCTGTGGATGACCGCATATCTCTTGCAAACCAGCTTTTGGCACCGACGAATAGCAGCGCAGCTCGCATGAAGAACAAGAAAGTCCATCGACATCTCACTAACGGTGATGTTGTTCTGATGAACCGTCAGCCCACGCTGCATAAGCCGTCCATCATGGGACATCGAGTCCGCGTTCTGCCGGGCGAAAAGACTATTCGCATGCATTACGCTAATTGTAACACGTATAATGCTGATTTCGACGGTGACGAGATGAACATGCACTTCCCGCAGAACGAGGTGGCTCGTGTAGAAGCATTGCAGATTGCCGACACTGACCACCAGTACTTGTCAGGCACTGCAGGAAAACCACTGAGAGGTCTCATTCAGGATCACATTTCCGTTTCAGTCGCGCTATGCAATCGAGACACGTTTTTCAGCCGCAGTGACTACCATCAGCTGATATACAGCGCCCTTCGTCCTGAAAGTGGCCACATTGTAGGAGAGCGTATTCAGCTGCCACCACCAGCGGTCATTAAGCCGGTACCTAGATGGACAGGAAAGCAGGTCATCAGCACAATCCTCGAAAACATGAGGCCACCGAACTGTGGAGGATTGACTATGTGTGAGAACGCCCAAATTAAGGCGGAACAATGGAGCGCAAAGTCGGAGGAAGGATCTGTGCTTATACAAGACGGCGAATTCATAACAGGAATACTCGACAAGTCTCAGATCGGACCCAGCTCAAGTGGTTTAATACACGCCGTTCATGAGATATACGGACCTTCTGTCGCCGGCAAATTGCTGAGTAGTCTGGGCCGGCTACTTACAAGATATCTCAGCATGCGAGCCTTTTCGTGTGGAATGGACGACTTGAGGCTGACGGCGGAAGGAGAGGCGGCACGACGGCGGGAGCTTGTTGCGGCCGATCATCTGGGACTCGGCATTGCATCAAGCTACGTCTCGCTGGATAAACAGGACGATCCGCAGAATCCGCTCCTATTGGAGCGCCTTGAAGAGGCTGCGCGCGACGACAGCAAGCAGGAAGGTCTCGATCTCCTGATGAATCAGGGAACAAAGGATATCACAGACGCTGTACAGAAAGCGCTGATTCCCAACGGTCTCGAGAAGGGATTCCCCAAAAACCAGATGCAAGTCATGACTACTTCCGGTGCTAAAGGATCTCGTGTCAACGCTTCTCTCATTTCCTGCAACCTGGGTCAGCAGGTCTTGGAGGGTAGACGTGTACCGCTGATGGTTAGCGGAAAGTCGCTGCCCTGCTTCCGGCCATTTGAGACAAACATTAGAGCGGGTGGTTACATTGTGAATCGATTCTTGACTGGAATCCGGCCCCAAGAATACTACTTTCATCACATGGCAGGACGTGAGGGTCTGATCGACACGGCTGTCAAGACATCGCGCTCAGGTTATCTGCAGCGTTGTATTATCAAGGGAATGGAGGGCCTTACGGTTTCTTACGACACATCAGTGAGAGATGCGGATGGCTCCCTAATCCAATTCCTATACGGCGAAGACGGACTAGACATCACGAAGCAAAACTACTTGAAGGATTTCCGATTTATTTTGCAAAACGTGACTTCGGAGGCGGCCCAGCTGAAGTACGACCCTAAAGTAGGCGAACGCCTTGGTGCCAACCGACAAGCGTTCCAGAAATACATGAAGAGCGCCGTAAGACATGCTAAACTCAACGATCCGAAAGGAAAAGATCCTCTTACATCCAGCTTTGATCCCGCCACCAATGCATTCGCAACTTCGGAGACCTTTTACGAGGCCATGACAGCTTATCTGAAGGATAACCCCGATGGGCTCGTGCGAGAAAAGAACAGCCAAGAGAAGACCGTGTCTAATCAGGTAGCCCTGAACAAGAAGAACGCAGAGATGCTTTTCGCCATGAAGTACTTGCGGTCATTGGTCGAGCCTGGTGAAGCTGTCGGCATTGTTGCCGGCCAGTCTGTAGGTGAACCATCCACACAGATGACGCTGAACACTTTCCATCTGGCTGGTCACTCGTCCAAGAACGTCACTCTGGGTATTCCACGTCTGAGAGAAATCTTGATGACTGCTAGTAAGACGATTTCTACGCCAGCAATGACGTTGTATCCGATTGCCGAGCTATCAGAAAAGGATGCTGAAGTCTTCACCAAGTCTATCAGTGTGCTACGCATGAGCCAGGTGATAGACGGAGTCGTCGTTGAGGAAATGGTTGGCAAGGGCAAGTTCCGCGGCCTTGCCAAGATCTACAAGATCAATCTCAAGTTCTTCCCGGCAGCAGAGTATTCTACCACTTATGCAGTCAGTGTCTCAGATATCATGACCACGGTGGAGAAGAAGCTTCTGCGGAATATCTTGTCCATCATGAAAAGGGAGGTCAAGAAGCGTCAGACCCAGTCAACGACGGGGACTCCCGAGATTGGCGTCAAGGTGGGAGTTGTCGAGACAGCCAGAGCGGAAGGAGCGCCAGAGCGTGGTCCAGATGAGGATGAGGACGACGACGAAGATGCCGACAATGACGCTACCGGCGCCAAGCAGCGAGCCAACCGAAACGAAGCCGTTTCCTATGGACCTAATGATGACGATGATGACGCTATTCAGAATGATATGTCAAGAGGGGCAGAGGACGACTCAGATGACGAAGATGTGGACAAGGCCACGGCGCCAAATGACGTGGACAGAGAACAAGACGATGAGGGTGACGACGACAATGCCACCGTGTCATGGTCGGCGAAAGCGCGAACAGAACGCGTGCTCAATGCTTACGCGGAGGCTACGGACTTCCAGTGCGACGATAAGGACGGCGAGTGGTGCAATGTGACGCTCGAGTTTGACGTGAACATTCCCAAGGTCCTGATGCTTAACATTGTGGAGGACGCAGTGCGTCAGACGGTGGTGCAGCAAGTGGCTGGCGTAGGGTCATGCATGGTGGCTCAGGAAAAGGGTATCACGGTCATCAACACCACCGGAGTCAACCTCCGAGCGATGCATAGATACAGCGACTTTATCGACCCGCACCGAATCCAGACAAACGACATTGCTGCCGTGCTGGAAGTCTACGGCGTAGAGGCCTGCCGCAGCAACATCGTACAGGAGCTGTCGGGAGTCTTTGGAGGTCACGGCATCAAGGTCGACAACCGCCATCTCAACCTAATCGCAGACCACATGACGAGGAACGGCGACTTCACAGCCTTTAGCCGCATGGGGCTGAGGGGCAACGTGAGTCCCTTTACCAAGATGAGTTTCGAGACGACTCTCGGCTTCCTCAAGGATGCGCTGATGGACGGCGACTGGGACGACCTGACGACGCCAAGTAGTCGTCTGGTGATGGGCAAGCTGGGGAAAATAGGCACCGGCGGATTCGACGTGCTCACGCAGCTGCCAACTTATTATGTCAACTCGTTAGCGTAGATGGGGGATTTGTATACAAATGGCGTCGCGTACGCAATTCTCGTGCGCATATGAAGGGACTGTATTTAATTTTTTACTATTTAGACTAGGTTACCCAAAAAAAAAACAGGCAGAGATGTTAAATTCTATAAATTTTGATCGATAGTGGCGGTGATGCCCAGGCAGTCGTTAGTCAAACGCATGCCTTCAATGATAGACACGGCTTCACTGGGGGAAGAAGTAAACCAATAGCCTAGTAGCCGATAGCAGTACCCAGAATGCGTAATGTATACTTCGTAGGCGATGTCTTTTTTCGCCTGTCTCTTACGCGATATTGCTTGCTGCCTTTGCGACAGACGGAGTTCACGCTCTCCACTATCGTGGAGCTGACGCGTGCGCCACTAGCCCCAACAATTCGGGTCACAGTGATAAACAAAGCGTTACGCGGAACTGGAAATGGGCATCACCGCGTTGGCTTGGAAGCTACTATTTGTTGCTGCCTAATTCAGAGGCCAGTGTGTGATGAAGGAGATTTAAATGGCATACAATGGAACAGTCACAATTGAATGAGGCAAATTGAAGTTGCGGTTATTATAGTTCGTTAAACCATGAGGCATTGAGCCTCGCTTGCATTTGGGCAGTGCTTTTTCCCAGACTGCTCATGTAATATACATTCCCGAACCATAATATTGGGAATAGAAAAGTCTCATTTGTAACGCCATGGATTATCCCTTGACCCCGTAAACACTCATGTTAAAAGCAAAAGTCATAGCTCCTCCCCCACGTGGTATCCTCCAAACCAAAAAGCCTCTAGCTTAGTTGCGCTCTCCACGGAGACGGCGAGCGAGCTGGATATCCTTGGACTGGATGGTGACACGCTTGGCGTGGATGGCGCACAGGTTGGTGTCCTCGAAGAGGGAGACGAGGTAAGACTCGACAGACTCCTGGAGGGCGCCGATGGCGGAAGACTGGAAGCGGAGATCGCTCTTGAAGTCCTGAGCGATTTCACGGACCTTGAATGTAAATGTTAGCGATGTTGTTGATGTGAAGAGTCTTGTGTGTGTTCATGTGCTTACCAGACGCTGGAAGGGCAGCTTTCGGATCAGGAGCTCAGTGGACTTCTGGTATCGTCGAATCTCACGGAGAGCGACGGTACCGGGCTTATAACGGTGAGGCTTCTTGACACCTCCGGTGGAGGGAGCGCTCTTGCGGGCAGCCTTGGAGGCCAGCTGCTTGCGGGGAGCCTTGCCACCAGTGGACTTACGGGCAGTCTGCTTGGTACGAGCCATGATGACTGGATGTGTGATGAACAGAAATGTAGATGATGCTTTGAAATCTGGTGGGGCAGAAGGAATTCTGGGTGTAGTGCAGAAGGGAAAATTCGGAGAAGCGGCAGGCGGGGGAAGTGCTTTAATAGTTGAGCCTAGCGGTGGCGGCTGATCTGGGCGTTGCCTTTCTGCGCGCACTTGGACCGTGCACCCGCGTCAGAAGAAAAAAGAAGCCCGAAAAAAAAAGGGAGGGCGAAGAGCTGTGCTAAAGTTGGCTAGTTAGCCTGGCGCTTACGGGGGGCTGCTACCAGTACATACGGAGAAGTAAAAAATAGCGGTTGGTCTGCAAGGGGGGGGAAGCCCCGAAAAAGGGAAAAGCGTTAGGCAACTTGGCAACTGGAACGCGACCCCACACAAAAAGCGCTGCGGCACCAAGACTAATCCAGAACGTGCTGATGCGGAACCTGGCAGGGAGGAGAAAAAAAAAAGGATGAACGCGTCCTTTTTTCTGATTGGCCGACGGAGGGATTGTTTTTTTCTGATTTTACGATCGCAGCCTAGATTCGATTTCGATTTGCTAGCCTCATGTCCCGTACTGCATGATGTATCTACGGTAGCATCTCAGCTTACCCTACATGGGCACACGATCTGAGATTTGGGAAGTCATTTACTACAGCTGCATGGTATATGGGCTTGAAATTGCTGTAGTGTGTATTTTGATGAGCGTGGTATTTTGGTAGTTGAATGCAATAATTATTATTAGTGGTATTATTCTTTGTTGCGTCATTTAATTAAATATTCGGTATGGCTTCTGGTTTTATGGTGCCACTCTTTAGGCTTTGGTGTACATTCCCAACAGATATTCTATGTAGAACTCCATACTGTACGAGATGGACACTTCAGCTGAGAAAATTACTTTACTAATCCAGATAGTGACATGTGAAGATGGACAAGCTTTGCTAAAAATAACTGCTACTCTTTGGACGCATGCAGATTGTGGTGATCCATGTGTGATGTTGATGTTGGCAGAGTGCGGAGATGTCAGGCAGCATATTGCCATCACTACTAACAGCACTGCTTTCAATGTTACCAATCACGTCAGAGAACACAGATACTATGATTGCTCGTGCTATACTACTACATACTACAACATCACCGGTATCGTAACTAATCGTCAGCCTCAACATCA
Organism: Trichoderma polysporum; assembly: GCA_030278935.1. NCBI lineage: Eukaryota > Fungi > Ascomycota > Sordariomycetes > Hypocreales > Hypocreaceae > Trichoderma > Trichoderma polysporum. The sequence continues at coordinate 16,711 of JARFTM010000174.1, read as the reverse complement.
AACGACAGGGAGCCACTCCCGGCAGTGGCAGTTAACTAGGTACTACTACTAGCAGCATTACCCCGTAGCCACCAGCTAACCATCAGACGCAGCTGATGCGTGGCCTCATGCTGGGATCCTCCTCTGTGTGTCACGATGCACAATACCTACTGTACTGTACAACAGCAGAGGCAGCAGCATCACCACTTTGCAAAGTACTCCGTAGCGCGTCTTCTCTCTCTCTCTTCCAGCTCTCCTCTCCCTCGTCTCCATATTAGCATGGGTACACAACCTTGGACTACAGTACTCCATACAAAAAAAAAGCTGCAATTGGACGTGTTTGAAATTTGTTTATTTTTTCCAGCGTGCCCCACCCATTCCCCCCCTTAGCGCCACAGCTCAAAAAATGGTACACACACCAAGTAGTACGTACCGTGTCGTGTTTTTTTTTATTTTTCCTAGTATGCGTTTCCCATTTTCTCGCTTTCGGCTCCTCCTTTGATCAGTGATGCGGGTCACCGCGCAAGGGGGTCCCACAGGCGCCCTGAGCCCCGGTTTTGGCTCCGAATCGATCAGTGATTTGGGCCGCTGCTACTTAAACTGGCGTGTTGCCACAACTCGTTGCCTTTCCCTCCCCTCTTTTAGATACGAACTTGTCTACTATCTATCAACTGCATCTCATTTCCGCGTGACGTTTCATCTCGCGATCAAACACAAACTCTCAACTTTAAACCAACCCACTTTCTATCATCATGACTGGACGTAAGTAGTTTACTGCCTCACAGCCTCATCGATGGATCGATGGATGGCGACGTGTCCATGGCCCGCTGCTGCTCAGCTATCAAAAGCTTCAGCCTCGGGCCTTGACGCGTCTGCCAGCTATCACCGTCGCCACCTCCACATACACGCCCACACATACAAGAGGTTGATTGACTGACATCCACAATACAGGCGGCAAAGGTGGCAAGGGTCTCGGCAAGGGTGGTGCCAAGCGTCACCGCAAGATTCTTCGTGACAACATCCAGGGTATTACCAAGCCCGCTATCCGACGTCTCGCTCGTCGTGGTGGTGTCAAGCGTATTTCTGCCAGTAAGTTTCACCTTAACCGATACTACACCTAATACAACATCGTGATCAAGTATCTGACTTTGCTTGACTCTAGTGATCTACGAGGAGACCCGTGGTGTTCTCAAGTCCTTCCTCGAGGGTGTCATCCGAGATGCCGTCACATACACCGAGCACGCCAAGCGAAAGACCGTCACATCACTAGACGTTGTCTATGCTCTGAAACGACAGGGCCGCACCCTGTACGGTTTCGGTGGTTAAGCGATCTGCTGCTGGGTCGGGTCGACATAATGTGTTATTCGCGTGTTTGTTACGATTTGGGCTTTTCTTCACTATGGGCGCGGGTCATTGCTTTTTGAGTTTTTGTACTGTACAACCAAACGTACTGGGAAATGGGTGACCTCCAGATGGGGGTAATTGAAACTATCGAGTGGTGACCTTGAAATACAGCATCACGTATTCTTTCAAAAAGTAAAACTTTGCCTCACTGTGTAAATTGTTCTGTTCCAATGCATGTATATGCTGTAGACTATTGTAATTGACTTCCATCGTGAATAATGTGACTCACTACCTCAACATATTTGGGCTGAAGGGAGGAAAGCGGAGAGCTGTGTTGTTGATCTCGTGACGCGCGTGACGCGTCCGTCAGTGCTGTTCAAACGTACAATTCACTATGCCGAATACGGAATCTGTTCGTAGAATGATTTTGAGAGGCAAGACCCATTTTACAATCTATGTTTTGATAGAGCGCTGGTGCACTCTCTACGCACGCCTGAAGGGAAGTTTTTCAGCCGTATGCGAGTGTACGGATATTGCCAATATATTGACTGCAGTCATCCCTACCTGCCTAATAAATAAATTATGTACTGATACTTCGCACATAATATGATAAGTACAGTAGTAGTGCATTTTAGTTTGTGACTCATCAACATTCGTTTCTTTTTATTCGGATATTGGTTTCTTTTTTGTAAAAGACACAGTCTTCGAAACGACGGCCTAAAGCACACCTCGTAATAGTGAGTGGTCCGAGGAGTCATGTGGTTGGACGCTTATGCGCTACGTTGGGTCCCGAGGCTCTCAAGGCTTTTTTCCTGTCTCTTCTCATATTTCCCAACAGTTCAAGGGAAAAAAAAAAAAAGACCACCTACATGCCCAAAAATGATTACCCGATGCTAGGCGATTGGGTTCTGATGCTTTATTTGGCAGAACAGCAAGGCTGCTACCACGGTCCAATGGTGTTGGAGATCCGGGGTTCTGGGGACAGCGTTCAGCGCACGGAGTCCGAAGTACAGTGGCAGCTAGTTACTAGCGAGACGCCCCTACAGCACTGTATCGCCTTCGTCCCCCCTGCACAGCGGAACAAGACCAGACGATTAAAATAGCACAGCTAGTTAACAAGTGGTTTGCAGCGCTGTCCGCGGAAAGGGGAGACGCATGTGTTAGTTACATGCAAAGGTGCGTCGCAGCTCAACAGGCATTGCGACGCAGCTGTCCCAACGGGCCCGCCGATGCAAAACTCAGACAAGCAAGACACTTGTTTTTTTTTTCTTGCAAGGGGGGGATAAAAGAAAAGAAGGATTTCGCTGCAGCCGCGCAACTCCACGTGGTAGGGGGGGAATTTGGTTACCAGTAAGGCCTAGAACGGATCTGCATCGGCGGGTAAAGACGATCCGAGGAGGTGGAGCCCAGGCCTGGCCTTGTGAGAGAGAGAGCCACACAATCTAGACCCGGAGTCCCGGAGGAGAATCTCCACGAATTGCTATATTGGCTGAGAAGGATGGATCAAAAGATAAAAAAGTTAGAAAGAGAGACAGAGGGAGAGACAAGGTGGGCTGAGATGGACTTTGGGCTGAGCTGCATCGACCGAATGGCTGACTCTTTTGTGTGCGATATCGGTATGAAATGAATCTACTGGTAAATAGTTTAGTCGTATGCACGTGTCCAGAGCATGCGGCTGATCTGAGATGGGCTCGGTAGCCAACATGGCTCGTTCGCACGCTTGGGCTGAGGTGATCCATCGCATCTAGCATGCCACCCTAGCGATTGATATCGCCATTATATTGGATGATGGATCCATGTTGTATTGGGACTATTGGGTGCATGTACCGTTGCTTTTTTTTTTTCTTTTTTTTTTTCTTTTTGCGGGTGACTAGCTATTACCTACTAGGTATGTACCACTACAGTTGGAGGGGTATCACGAGACCCTTTCTATTTTACAAATGACAAATGACACATTGCAAGTGCCAGTGCTACTACGGAGTACAAACAAACACGCAAACGCGGCAACAGAGAGAAGGTTAGAGAGAATTATCTAAGCCATGACAATGGCGTTGGGAATCCTTCCTCAGTAGCCGGGCACCGCAACCCAGCACAACCGCGGTTCCGTCGTGCTTTCGCTGCGAGCGGCAAATTCCGACGTGACTTGGAGTCCCCGATATCCGCAGCGGCACGGGAGGGTCCAGCGGCAGATGGGATTAGTTAGCAGTGGCCGGAGTGGAAGGGATGGGAATCTCGCGGAGAAGCTGGGAATGGGAAGTGCGAATTGGAGCGAGGCGAATTGGAGCGAAGCCAAACCGCGGAGAGGACTCGGGCCCGCGATTCCGGGGGAATTTGCTCAGACGCCGACCTGGGCCCGAGTTCGCCGGTCGCAGATCACGAGGCTATCCGAGACTCGAGACTCTTTCTTTCTCCTCGTTCCTTTTTGCCTACTTGGTAGTTTTCTTAGACCGAGTACCGATCCCAAGGGCTTGGTTATGGTGTGGCTCTAGATCCGTCCCATCTCTACCGAGTATACATCTCACCCTCCCCCATATGCCGCCGGCGCACGCTCAGCCGCGCATGGTCTCAGGTGTGCTTGGCTCGAAGCGACGCGAGCGATAGTGTTCAGCCCGCGCAGCCGCAAAAAAGAAACCATGAAAAAAAAAAAAAAAAAAAAAAAAACTCCCGATAGAAAATTTCGTCTAAGCGCCAAAATAACTTACATGTCGATCAGGCCGAGAAGAATCTTACTTCTCAGCTCCCTGCCATTAGTGCCGGCAGAGATGCATGCAAGGCCTGGCCTGGAAAAAGCCAGACAAGATCTGGCCCCCCTCGGGAGAGGGTGTGGCTGAGCTTGTGTGTGCGCAGGACGCGGATCCAATTGGCCGGGACAAGCAAAGCAGAGCCGGCGGTCTCCGAAACAGCCCAGCGCTGGATCGGCCTGGCCGACTGAACCAGCTTGCTTTTGTATCTCGCAAACAACCACTTTGCTTCTCTTGGCTGCGTTTCATCGGTAGCTGCAGGAGGGCACGCAGAAGGGAAAGGAAGAGAAAAATTTTCATTTTTTCATTTTTCCGGCTCTTCCCCCTTTTTTTTTGCAGCACACCATTTGTTATGTATCTTGCAGACACGATGTGATATGTTGCATTTGTTGAGACAATTAAATAAAAAAATTAGAAAATAAGGCCGCTTGGGATCGGGTTACAGTGAAAGTGCACTGACACTTACTGGCAGGTAGTATGCTAAGTACTGCACCACCATGTCACGCAACACCATTTATCAAATCACCCGATTACACATCAGTTTAATGGGATGAGGGAACAGGTGCACATCTTGCCATTTCCCGAGGGTCGCCAAGTAGACCTTTTTAGGCGAGAGAATCTAACTGACAGATGATGAGAAAAAAAAAGATAGCACTTTATTTTACTGGCGCTTAGTGTAGTAAGAAAATTGAAAAGCAAGAATGAAATGCAAATGTTGCATTTTGCAGACACCCCCAATTACTAATGTGGTGGTTCAATCGCCGAACTTTTCCCTTATTTGAGATTTGCATTTCCGGCGTTAATTGGGATTTCAGCGAACATAGCCCGTGCCACCCCGAAAGTATGGGGGAGGGTCATGTGACTGGTATGCGTTAATGTGTTGGGTTGGGTTTTTTTTTAGAATTGTACTCACAGCGGCGGTACAGTACGAAGGTACTTGGGGGAAAGAAAAAAAAAGCAAAAAAAACAATCCCACCACTGAGGCCGCAGGGGCATGTCTTGCGCTGCCCGGCTGTCCAGCGACTGTGTGGCTGAGACCCAATGAGAAAATCTGCTGCAGTCCCGTCCGGCATCCGCCAGCGCTGAGCAGGGATCTGGGCGATCGGGCCTACGCCAGCCTACACGTCACATCCAGGTTTTATTGTTAGTGGTGACTCCCTTGGTCTCTCGTCTTCTCGCTCTTCTCTGATTCCCCGTTAGTGACATTTGTGCAGAACGCCATCGGCGAAACGTTTCATGGCTTTATCACCGAAAGGAGAAAAAACTTGTGAAATTAAGCTCGGCTGTCAAAAACTGAACAAAGGAAAAAAGGAGGCTGTGGAAGTAGGAGAGTTTTTTTTCGTCGGGGAAATTTCTAGAAATGTCTACCGCCTACCGAAAGAGCCAAAGTGTGGCTTGACCAATGCTGTCAAATGTGCGCCTCGGACGCCTATTCGCGGCGGAGAAACGGTATTCGTTGTTCAGCGTCGGAACCTTATGCGACAAGCCACAGCGAAAGCCATCGAAAGTCTTGGTGTTGCCGACTAATGCATCTTTCTTTCTTGCGGCTGTGCCTGGAAGGGGGTAGGGGGGTGTTTTTTTTTGTATTTTTTTTTCTTTCTCGTCTTATTCGTACCGTACGTACGGAGGGGGTACGGCGTGCTGGAGTCCCGAACTGGGCCGCGGCAGCGCAGACGATACCTGGAAAGGGCATGCAGCGGGCAAATGGAGTGCGTCGCAAGAGCTGTCAGTTCAGTCAGATTGGCCGATGCGATGCGGTGCCCCTCGTATGTGTGGCTCGTACTATTGCCTGCCTGCCTGTGCTTTGGCTGTTTTTACTGCACCAGGATATAGGTAGATACAATAGTACCATGGCCAAGACTCATAGTATCGTATCGTATCGTATTGTATCGTATCGTATGCGCATGCTACATACTACTCAGATGTACAAAGGTACCTCCTACCTACCTAGTACCTCTTTTTGACGGATGGTTACGTACGCAAGTGTACGCATGACAAATGACTGACGACTCGACGGTTAGTCATGTACGCAACATACTCGTAAAGTATCGAACAGGGACTGCCGGATTACCAAGTGGGCTGGATTGGCCGGAAAGCATTTCCCTATTTGCGCGAGCATGACTACGAAGTACCAAAGCATGCCAAATACCCAGGATAGGCAATTTTTGTGCACAGAGCATAGCGCCGGTGTGTGTGTAATCCGATTCCTTGATCCGATTCCTTGCGCTGGATTACCAAACCACAACACACCAGACCTGACCTGCTGAACGTTACCTCAGGCGCATGTACAGTATGTACCCAACCAAAGCCGCGGCTCCCCGGATACTCCTGTCGGCAGATTCTCGTAGGGCCTGGCCTGCTTGGCTGAGTCTGTCTCTCTATTTTTTCTTCTTCTTGGTGGGGCCACCTACGCACTACTGTACGCATCGGGCTTCCCTACACACCCCCTCCACGCTCCACTCCCTCCTCCTTCCATCGACGTCCACACCCCCCCTCCCTCCCGAACTGCCCTCCAAGCGTCAAAAGTTGAACGAAACCGGTTGACCACCGGTTGAGCCGGCCGGCGCCTTGGATGATATAAAGAAAGGGTTTTGCCACATCGCTGTCAGATCGAACTTGGAAAACGCCCCCATCAAAATCTCCAACTCCTTCAATAATCATGCTATCTGTGGACCACAGACCATCATCATACGAACAGTACCAGCAACAACAGCAGTTCCAACACCACCAATACAACACCAACACCAATACCAACAACATCGAGAGCCTCCAAGACTTCACTTTTGGTCAGGACAACGACTTCGATTTTTCGACCTCCATCTTCCCGTCTACCGAGCTCTCATCGCCCGATCTCGAGAACCTGGACGCCGCCATCATCAACGCGTTCTCGCCTGACTCGATGCGGCCCGACTCTTGGGAAGCTGCCGCTCGGTTTTCAACTCCCAAGTTTGGTCGTCTTGCTCATCAGCGCGAGTCCTCTCTGTCTTCCCTGGGATCTACGGGGCCGGCGTCGCCCTTCAATTCGCACATCGCGAACCCCCAGATCGCCGTCACCGACGCCAATGGTGACGGCTTCATGGACATGCACGCCCACGACATCGGCATGAGCTCAGCCAGTCCCTCGTACTACCAGCTGGCAGCCAAGAGCATGACGCCTTACTCCAACTTCCACCATATGGAGCATCCTTCTGTCGAGATGGCATATCCCATCATCCAGGGCCCTGGAGCTGGCCACCACAAGCTGCGACAGCAAGATCGCAACCTGCTCCCAGCGCCCGACTTCGCCAATGGCTTGACCCGATCACATCCCGCTTCCGTGGCAAGCTCAATAGCGGGAGACTCGCCGGCTACGCCCATTACTGGCGAGATGGATCTGACAGACCGAAGAAGGCAAGGTAGGCGCCAACATCAAATCAACCAGCCTAATGGCGACGATCAAGACTCATCATTATGGTTTGGAACAGGTCACGTAAACAGCAATGTCCCCAAGCTCGACCGCACCATGACCGATGTCTACGGCGACGAGCTGTACAACCCAAACTTTACCATTACGTCTTCGCCGCAGCAGAGCCAGGTCACGGCTGCGCCCAGCGACGTCTTCAACCAGCGCATCAGTGCCGCGAATAGCCAGCACCTGAGCACTGTCAGGCATTCGCCCACCTCGACCATGTCTCGAGACATTTCCCCCTTCCGCCATGGTTCTCCACTTGCTCCTTCGCCACTGCACGACTGGGCTGCCTCTCACGGCGCCGTGGCCATGAATTCACAGCCGCGCATGTCCGGACAAGACCGAGGCAGTCACCAGGACGCCCAGTTTTTCCAGCAGCAGATGACCAAGACAACACAGGCTGGAACGCCCCAGACCATTTCGCCCAAGGATGCCGTTCTCGAGTTCAACGAGTCCGGAGAGGAGTCCAACATGCCTCTGTTTTCGCACAACCCCATCAACTTTGGAATGGATCACATGGGCAGGATACTCCCCGACAATGGCCCCGCGGCATCCAGCGGCTATGGCCAGGCACCGCAGGCACACGCGGGCATCTCTCAGGTGCCACAGCGATACCCATTTATTGCTTATCCGCCGGCGAACGGCGACGCATCAGCTTCTCACTTGAGCTCAGCGGATTCTAACTCATCCGGATCTGCCGCTTACAGCACTCCCGTCCCGCAGAGTCGCCCTGCTGGCGCCAATGCTGATGGAGGCACCTACACTTGCACATATCACGGCTGCACGCTACGGTTTGAAACGCCTAATCTACTTCAGAAGCACAAGCGTGAAGGCCACAGGCAGTCTCACGCATTGGGAGGTGCTCGACAACAGCAACAGCAGCAGCAGCACCATGACCACCACATTGGCATGACCTCGAGTCTGCTCAACAGCCAAGCCGGACCCCACCGCTGTGACCGCATCAATCCTAGCACAGGCAAACCATGCAATACCATCTTCTCGCGACCGTACGACTTGACCCGTCATGAGGATACGATCCACAACGCCAAGAAGCAAAAGGTGCACTGCAACCTGTGTACCGAGGAGAAGACGTTTAGTCGCGCTGATGCACTGACGAGACACTACCGAGTTTGTCACCCTGACGTTGAGCTCCCTGGCAAGCACCGACGACGCGGTGGAGCTTAATCGAGATGGGATTGACAGCCCCAAAGGGGTTTGTTTTTTCCTTTTCCTTGATCCAAAACGGCCAAAACACCGAATACAGTGATTGTCTGTCATTGTATGACGTTTTACTGGGCGATTAAAGGGGGGGGGGAACAGCATCAGCGAGCGTCAACGACTGTCAACGACGCGATGGCGCACTGATGGAGGGGGGCACGCAAATCGAAGATGGGCGATCTTGGCGCCTCTCCAGCTCCCTTGCGGGGGAAATGGTGCGCTTCGCTCACTTCAGGCGGGAGCCCACGGCCAATGAGAAGATGCCAGTGTCTTCTTTGGCGTTCTCCTCCCTAGCTTTCCGGGTCCAGCAATCGCCGAGTGGGTCTCAGGGTCCTACTGCAGCTGCAGGGTCCTGGTTGGTGAATCAGCGGCGCTGACGTCACGCTACCTCATACCACCTCCACCGCTGACATCACTCCCGGCTGCTCGTGCCCTGATTTCTCCTCCAACATTGCCGGCCCAGCTTGCTTGCTTGCTTGCAATGGGCTGGGAGCTGTGACAACAATGACGACAGCCCTGGACCATGCTATCCTCAATGATGCTACCATCGGCCCTCAGCAGATGAAACCACCTCAGGATCATCTCGCAACGCTGTTGCACCATGCCGCTTCTGGCTTCATACTTGCATCCACCTCGATGAGAGTTTACACTCACCCCCCCTTTCGCTTACTACCGTTTTCTGCTTCTACGAATGCTACGCGATCATGATGTACACCACAATTGCTATTATTATCTTTATTATTGCTCTGCAGCTGGAATGAATTATACTGAGTACCTCTTTTCTCTGTTTTTTTTTCCTTTGTGCATCCCTGATTTTCATCATCATTGTACTACCTCCGAATCTTATTACTTCATTTTTGTTGCGATTGGGAAGCGATGCCGTATTTGGAAGGCGGCAGGGATATTCGGATTTACCATTAGACCAACAAACAACTTGTTTTTGCTTTGCAGCACTCGATTCGATTCTTTATTTTTCCTTTTGCTTCTCCGGAATGTTTTTTGGGAAAACTTGTATTATTAAGATCACACACACACACGAGGTCCGCTAGACTGGATCATCTCGGACTAAATGCATTCGAATCTACCAAAGAAATGGGATGATATTTCATGAGGGCAAATGGCGCATACACACACAAGGTTTAAAACAAATACAAATGGGTGTTTTTGCTGTCTGAAGGAGAGAGCAGCTGTTTTATTATACTCTTTTTTATTATTCCTTTTCCTTTTCTTTTTCTTTCCTTTTTTTTTTTGTTCCGGATAGACAAAAAGATTCATGTACAATAGTATAGCCCATTTCAATATGGCGATAAATTGAAAGCCGCATGGAATCATCCACAATGTCTCACATTTCTAAATATAATCGTGATATGCCCCAGAATTTAAGCAGGCGGCGTGAGTGCATCATCTTGAAATTGCCACAATAGATCCAGCACCTTGTGTGTTTTTCCTTCTTCTGTACAGGGTACGTACATGAACACGTTGTGCGGCCCTTGCGCTAAAGCTAAGGCGCATTCAACCAAGCACTTACTTCTCCGCTGCTAAGCCTTACAGCGGCGAAATTTGCATGACTAATCAGGTACATTTTTCGCCGCTTCTAAGCCTTGGGAAGGCAAATTTTTGAGCCATTCATGTGAATTTGTATTATTAGGTTGGGGATGAAGATGTAGCGGATGCGATGTGGCTCATTGTTTGTAATTGTGAGGGCTTCCTGTAGAGTCATAGATTAATTTAATTTGTTTGACTGATGGGTCATGAGGATTTGGGGGGACTTTTGTTCTCTTCTTACTGACTGACTAATTGTGCCTGGGGTGAGTCAGTATGGCGGAATGGGTATTTTGTGTAGGGACTTTGTTAGTGATGTTTAGTAGAGGCATGGTGCATATTGCACGAAAGAATAATAAGAATGGGAGTGTTAGTTTCACGTTGCATTGATCAATTGAGTGGCCTTGTATGTTTGATCTCAGTCTCCTGACTTTGGTACATACCTAGGTAGGTAGCATCTCGGCTTCTACCGATATCTACTGAGATGACAATATGATTGCAAGTGTAGTTCATCTCACATAAACCTCGCAAAAAAAGAAAATAGCTAGATTAAAAAAGAAACTTCAAACTAATTGCACATTGCTAGATGGGCCCCTCATCCGTTCTAGGCTGGTGATACTCAACACTGACTGGAGAGAGTCGCAGCATGGTCGCGGTCTTTGGGAGCATATTGTCTCAATTGCACTGCTCGATATAAGTGAGTAAAGTGCAGAACCAAGCACATACGACCATAGGTAGTGGAAAATTCGGGGTCCCGTCTGCTCCCCCATAGACAAGCCACTAACCGGCAGATTAGTAGTTGGGTGGGTGACCACCAGCGAACACCGGCTGTTGTATGTTTTTGTTTTTTTTGTCCTTGTATGCTATAAGTGCAGAGTCAGCTTATGTTCAACTAGTAACGTTATATTTGAATACATTCGGGGTTTATCTGAGAGGGGTTTGAAGACATGTTAGATGAACCTCGTAGTGTTTTTGCTATATATCTTTGCTACCTCATGATGTTTTGAAATCTAGCAAACTACAAAAACTCAGATAGATATTTCGCCAAGCTTCTTCACAACTTTCTCAATATACCTAGCCCCTATCGCAACTCCATCTATGTCTTGAAACTCTCTCTCATCTCCGAAATCTTCATTGTTCTGGTCTAAGCACGTCAGGCATGTCTCCACCACTTTGCTGTACTTAATGCCCATCTTGCGTTTCAAAGTGCCTCTTGCCAGTTGCAGCAGTCTGTCTTTCACTCGCTCGGGAGACTTTAGTAGTTCAAATCCACCCATCAAATCATCTTCTACTACCAACTTACAGCCTGGATTGGATGGCCGAAGGTTCGCTGTTACTAAAGAGAACTGACCAGGCCTCTCATACTCGATGAAGCTCTCCCATAGTCCAATCTCGAGCAGACAGACTCCAACGCTGTAGATGTCGTGCCGCATATTGTAGTCTGTCTCTGGAGTCTTGCCCTGCCGATGTGGGTGGCGGTAGATATTCTTCTCCCAATCATCATCGCCCAGACGGTGTGTTTTGCCCTCAGCATCGCGGAGAACGTCGAACCCGACTAACACAGCTGTTTCGGAATTAGCTTCGGCCTCCTCGTCTCCTCCAGCGTTAGCGGATCCGTTGATTCCTTTACTAAGGATAAGGATTGTCTCGGGTCGGATGTTCTTATGCACAAACTCGTACAAATGCACAAAGCTAACCGCCTTAACTAGTTGTCTCGCAAGGTTGAAGCGTGCAAATAGAGAGTCATGTTCGCCACCTGGTCCACTGAGCAGTCGATGGCGCAGACTTTGTATCTGTGGATGCGTTGGGGGCATACGGAACACAAAGGAGTGGCTTGTTGGGAGCATAGCTGTCCCAGTCTTCATACTAACACCATCTAAGTCTTCCTCTTTCAAAACACCCTTACACTGCAGCAAACCAAAGGTGAAAGGGTCGGTATGCTGCAGTCGCCTTGCGAAGTCCCGAATGTCGCGCAGTGCAGAATTGACGTTTGCCCTAGAGGTATAAGTGATAGGATCGAGCACAACCAGTTGGCCGGTGTTAGCTCGGTGAGCTATGCAAACTGGGCTATAAGCTAGACATTGGACGCTTTCAGTGATGAGTCCATTTGGAGGTAGGAAAATAGTCTTTTGCGCGATATCGTGTTCAACAGGTCTGAGTGCGCGGCGCAAGTCTCGCGCTGTAGGGATAGCTGCTTTTATCTGCTGGCGTGTCGAAACAGACTGTTGATACGACATAAGGTCTAGCTGCTGGTCCACCTCTGGTCCTGCGATCTTCATCATCCAAAACCAACTAGGGTCGAAGATGTCTTTCCAGATCTCTAGGTCAGCAATTGCTTCAGCAAGGCTATCTCTCACTTGTGCGTACTTCAGCCGCTTGACCTCAACAATGATGGTCTCCCCACCAGCACCATTCGGCAGAGCATCAGACTTTTTAACCAAGCCTGAGAGTTTGGTGTTAGCGGCTTGTAGCTTGTGCAGTAGGACCTCCAGTGTCTGCTGCTGAATGTTTTTGTGCCATTCATTTAGCTGATGCTCCAACCTGCGTACGAATTCAAGTTGCATCTGGATCTTCAGCCAACAAGCCTCGACGCGCACAACGCTCTCATGAAGCCGTCTCTCAGCATTTGCAAATGCTTTGCATAGTGCGACAAGCTCTCTTCCCCAATGATAAGTAGTGTCTATAGTGCCAATCAGGCCGAGGACACCAAACGGGTCGACCATTTTGAACGATTTCCAAAGCAATAAGCTCAGCTCAATCAGCAAGCCATCCAGCTGGTGATGTTTTGTGTCGCAGCGCTATTAGACATGCGTACTCGAGCATATCTACCTATATGTAGAAATTACGAGCGGCAGGTAGCGTGAGGCAGAATTGTTGCATGAGGCTGAATTGCAATACCCGACTGCATATAACAACCCCGCCCCTGGATCCTGAAAGCCTTATTCCGGCGGCAAAGGATTCAAGTCGTCGCAGTACTCCGTTTATTAATAGTACATGTACTCTGAAGTGCTGTTTCTCCTCTTCGTAGCTCATTTTTGAAGTGCTGTCTGTGCTCATACCCCATGAAACCAAGTCTGCCATATCAACTTCCGGCCCGTTATAATCTGTTGCCCCTCGCTGTCTTCTAGTTGCCGCTGACACTCTTGGTTGCCGCCAACGGATCCTCCCGTCAGACTGACACTGCAATGTCACAGTTGCCGGACCTCGTTCGTGACACCCGCCTCACTACATCATTTCAACATAATTTCACGATTCACCACCATGACGATTCAGACGACGAGAACGATGCTCGATCCACATTGCGGTTAGAATATTGGAAGGCCGTGGGCCGTCTGGGCCGAGGCAGTTGCGGTGATGTCTGGCTTGAGGAGTGTGTCCGCGGGAAGCGAAGATATGACCGGCGTGCTGTCAAGGTCATTCCTCAATTTAAACTCAAGGACAAGAAGGACAACTACATGACTGAGCTGGAAGCTATTGCTAGGTTCTCGGCAAAACCTGTAAGCCAGTGTGTTCTTTTTCTTTTATAAAAGGGAGACGCTGTTTGTCGTGCGTCTAGTATTCAAAGTGCTTTGTCAAACTCCTCGGGTGGTACGAAGCCAGTTCTCATCTCCACATCGCCATGGAATACTTTCCGCTTGGTGACCTACAAGTTTACATGGGCAAGCACGGGCCTCTCAATGAGGCGGATGCACGAGATATATCGTTTCAGGTGCTTGAAGGGCTATCTTATATGCACCAAGAACGGTTCGCTCATCGGGACATCAAGCCTGCTGTAAGTTCTCCATAGCCTATTCTTTAGAAAGGATGTCGTATTAACTACATGCACCTTTTAAGAATGTGCTTATCAGGGCCCGGCCACCGAAGGGAAAATGGTGGGTCAAGATCAGTGACTTTGGCATAAGTAAGCGCGTTGAAGGGCCAAAGCAGGCAATGACAAGCGCCAGAGGCACAATGCCATACATGGCGCCGGAGCTCCTCAACTACGAGCCGAATTGCTTGACCCTTATTAACCACGAGGCCGCCGACATGTGGGCACTTAGCGAAATGACTTACCGTATGCCCACCCAGACGGCCGCTTTTCCCACTCCTAATGCGCTCTGGCATTATGTATTATATATGGACTCGTTTCCCTCCGAAAAGCTGAGCCAGCAAAATGCAAGCTCGGACGCCACGTCCTTCATTCGCTCTCTCATGGCGCCTCATGCCTGATAAGCGTCTTACGTCGGAAAAGGCCATGAAGCATGCCTGGGTTGCATCTCTGAAAAAACAAGAGAACCATTGGGAATTTGTTCCTACATCATCAATGCCCACACCGTTGTATGTATTTATATCCATTTCCTATATAGTACGTCTGCTAACTCTTTTGAGGGATCCATCTCATTCAAGTAGGCAGCCTGCATCAACTCCCAATCTGGATCCTTGGGCCACCGTGTCGACCAACGGCTTGTTGCTTGCCGACTCCGACTCCCTAGCAAGTGCAGGAGTTCCGGAGGTGAACAACGACTCATCTCCAGAAATGTTGCCCCCTTTTTACAGCAACGCAATTGAGATAAAGTACCTACCTATCAAACCACACAAGTGTACCTACGAATCTTGCTCCATGGCTAAACAGGGGTTCGCAACGTCCCAAAATCTTGCTAGACACAAGAAAATAGTCCACCGCGAATTCAGCAGCAAAGACATTCTTTATATCTGCCACCATGGCAGGTGCTCTAATGAGAAGGAAAAATTATGGCCAAGAGTCGACAACTTCCGAAGTCATTTGGCCCTTTCTCATAATATACATATCAACACAGATAGTGAGCTCAGGGAATACTGCTACAAGTTTGCGCCATCATGAATTCGAGTCATAATATTAGATGTAGGTTAATTGCTAAGACTTTGTATGTAGATTAGATGATCACTTAGGCGCAAATAGCATTGCCGGCGATAGTATCTCTGAGCCCGTATCTACCATATCTGAAGTTAGGTCTGTTGCACACAAATTCGACATCGCACTGAATTTCGATTTTAATTCAAGGGATAAAGGCAACTTTGCATCTCTGAAATCGAGTCTGGTGTACACAATTTTTTTTTTGCATCTGTGATTTACGACTAAGATACTGACACAAGGAATAAAACTATCTCTGAAACTGGGTCTGTCACCCACACATTCGACTATATTTTCGGGCTGGACGCGGTAGACTCGGAGGATGAAGAACCTGCAGACGAGGATGAAGAACTTAAGGTCCTTGGCGTGAATGAGAACGAGACACACATCAAAGCGGCCAGACGGTAGTACCCAACCCACAAGTCCCGGCTGAGCGCCCAGAGCCTGTGCAGGCCGATAGCTGCACGCAGAGTCGAACTCCCTTCAGCTCCACCAACGAGGAATAGTTATGCCCTAGCTGTCGAAGAACCTATGCTCCAGTTAAAAAAGCGCCCATATGGTGGATGGAAATCATAGAACCGGTTAAAGAAAAGCTCGAAGGGCGTGAGTTCGAGCGATTGATCGGCGCCTTGGAGGTCGTTTGGCCAACAAAACCATCGAATACAGACCTTTATATTTACCCGAACAATTATGAAAAGGAATACGGCAAGTACTTACGCGAAGTTGAGCAGAATCTTAAGCGTATTCGAAGTACTACATAAACTGCAAGGAAGAGCGGCATGTAAAAAAGGTTGATACTAGGTTTACTGGAAAGAAATTTAGAGGGGTGGTTCAAAGTTTGCTGATGAAGAGAAGAAGGGCTATGCTTAATGAAGGTGAAGCAGATGATCATGAATATCACTCCTGGCTTGTAAAGCATATTATTGTTTTATAGAAGGACTCTTTCGATCTCGATTCTTGCTTGGGCGACTTTCGGCTTCTCATATAAGTTAGACCACCCAGGCACCTAGCACATACGACCATAGGTAGTGGAAAATTCGGGGTCCCGTCTGCTCCCCCATAGACAAGCCACTAACCGGCAGATTAGTAGTTGGGTGGGTGACCACCAGCGAACACCGGCTGTTGTATGTTTTTATTTTTTGGCCTTATAATGCTATGAGTGTAGAGTCAGCTTCCCATCTGAACATGAAGTGTTTGGCGGAGATAGTTTACTTTTACTAGATGGTTTAATTAACATGAGGCTCATCGTTGACTTATATTTAACACCGATATAAGGCTGGCCATAATATACTGAGCTATTGACATAAATAAGTGGGTAATATCTTTTGCAAATGCCCTTTCCAAGATAAAAATACCACCTCTAAATTGGTTTTTAATTTTTAGGATCAAGAGGTCTTTATTAATTGGCTGTCTGAGGAGAAATACTTTAGCAAACTTATAAAATGTATTATATATTCTTTTATCCCGTCTTAATATATAGATTTAATAAAATATAACTATCCAGCATTCTGTGTTAGTTATTTAGCATGCTTAATATTTCCAGCTGTCTATACTACTCTCTTTTAATTT
>JARFTM010000173.1:0-65942 GCA_030278935.1 Trichoderma polysporum | reverse complement strand
TTCAAAACTTACCTTTTTTTTTTTTGGTAAACCCCCCCCCCCCCCCCAAGCTGTGAGTGCCTAACTACTAGGTACTATACGTAGACAGTATATGGGTCACCAGAGAGCTACCGCGCCTCTCTACAACATACTCCAGCACGAAGTAGTAGGATCTTGGCACTTCATGTCCAGACCCGTCCAGACACATGTAGGGAGTACATGTGGCCTCCCTCTATGCTATGTACTGGCCTGTACCTACTACTACCCACCTGGAGTGTTCACAATCTAACAAAATGCTCAGCCCCTCGAGCTTACAAGTATTATGCGAGGAGCATAATTTCTTCCCTAGTAACGCCATCCGTACAGCTAGTCATTGCGTACAGTATAGCTCTGCATTCCCTCGACCATCGACTGGAGATTCGCAATGCGGGAGTTGCAAATGACTTTAGCAAGCTGGGGCAAAAAGTACAAGGTTGCCATTGGATTGACTACAAGGCAGGGTTGTTGTGGAGGGCCAGGTTTATAGGTTGCTGCGTCTGCCAGCCAGGGAGGCCAAAGGCCGATCCGATTTGAAGCTTCGCTGGTAATAACCGCAAACAGCGACGGAAATGCGGACAGAAAGTGACTGACTCATTGATGGGAGATTTGGGGACCTTGTCAGTGTGGCTTGCTGCTCGCCTTACGCCCCTCCCCATGTCGCAGTAATAAGTTTTGCCCAAATAGATAGTCTGGCTGAGGAGGGGCGTTTAAATGGACTATGGATCTACTACTAGTAGTTGGAAATGCCACCGCCTAGCCACGACACTTCATGATGCAGCACTGGTGCTCCAGGCTCTCCCCATTTGGCTGAGTTAGTCATAGGCGAGCAGGATTGTGTCAATGCAAAGCAGTATTGACATGGCTTAACTTTGGGTGGCTGAATAGCTGGCCTGGCGCTGATCTGTCACCGCCGTCTGCTCCGCCAAACGGGCAAAGCTATGGAGAACTTTGGGGTTATGAACTATGCTTATTTGGATAAATCAACAACGTAGGCCTAATGTACAAGTTTGTATACAGGATACAAGAATGGCAGCGAGTTGCCAGAGAAGCAGTCTAAAATGGCGATAAGACAGGGTTAGCAACGATTATGGGAAAAACAAGGCCGTGGATGCGTTCGGGACATCTTGAGACGATTAATGTACGAGTACGCCTGGGAGCAACGGAACATGGTTTGATTGTTTTTGGATAGTATCAGGACCAGGTTACGGAGTAGTGTTCTACAAGTTCGGACATTGTATTAGCGGTGTTCCCACTTCCCACCTCCCACCTCCACGTTTGCCGAAGCTACTATGAATGGCGGTGGCTGAGACCATGTTGATATCCTTGTACGGCAATGTTTATCTTGCTGTTGAGTAATACGATGAGCCTGGTGCATCTGCCGCGATGTTCCATCCTCATGCTGCGAGAACCGACCTCTGACCGACAAACGAAGATGCTCGATGCGCTAGCTTTCATGAACGGGGAATAACAAGGCCGCCATCATGCTAGTCGGATTCTATACTATTTATATACTAGAAGTAGCGGTAGTGGTAGTACTTCGTAGCAGTACTCCGTAGAATACTCGTAGATGCGCGGCTAGTCGTTGGATGGCATCCTTGCAGGAAGACCACTAATAGAAGTTGTTGAGATGCGGGCTCGCGACACACGACAGGCAGGGAGAGTCAATACCACTGCCAAGCTGTATGAAGGTACTTTGTAGATTCACATTAGCACAAGTATCTAGCACGCAAGCGTGTCTACCACTTATGCGCAGGTAGGGAGACCAAGTACGGGGGCAGAGTATGGAGACAAAAGTACGGAGTACGGAGACGGGGTAGATACTGCATGGTAGAAATAACAACTCGAGCCGATCCATGTATGACTCGACGGGGGTGACACATCCAAAACGGACAGCCTCATCCAGTCATAATCCAGTGAAATCATGGATGCTACTGCTACTAACAGTAATAGTACGTACTTTGAACATGCAGCGTGTACAAGAAGCGCATTCGAATGCAGACAGTCGGAAGACACTCACACGCGAGAACCCTGCAAGACGCTGGTTGCTGCCGCTTTAGCTACAGAACGGCTGCTCCTAGTACCAGGTAGGCAAAGTAAAGCCCAGTGAGGACGATGCGTTTATGTAATCCGCTAGGTTCTCTTTGCCCGGGCCAGGATCAGGGTTCTGCTGAAGGGAGGCATGTCATTGCGACTATCACGACTCCATCTCGAGCCTCCAGCTTCCGAGCAAATGCGCGCGGATGGATGGCCCGATCTGCAGCTCTAACGGAGTGGGAGTGAATTGGCC
The DNA here is from genome assembly GCA_030278935.1 of Trichoderma polysporum. Classification (NCBI taxonomy): domain Eukaryota; kingdom Fungi; phylum Ascomycota; class Sordariomycetes; order Hypocreales; family Hypocreaceae; genus Trichoderma; species Trichoderma polysporum. The sequence goes on along the minus strand of JARFTM010000173.1, from coordinate 63,637 downwards.
TTGTCGTGAGGGGCACCCAAGCCTTGCCATAACCGCCTAGCAGCTCTCCGTGCGCCTGCATGCATGCATGGATGCATAATAAGGCCATTGATACAGGTCGCACTCCGTCTCCGTCCTATCCACAAAGACATGCCTCCTTTCGGGGCAAACACATCACACTACCAGCATTCGTACTACTAAAGTGCTCTCCGTCTGTACGGCACGGTGTAGGGTGTAGTGCCTCCGTACTCACGCACCTACTTTTATCAGAATGGAACCTGCTGGTACCATCAACGACCTCCCTACTTGGTCAGCCAAGTTCATGTGAGGATGGAGCCTCTCCGCGCTAGCCCGAGGTCCTCAGCTCCCAGCGGTTTTCTATTTTAATATGTCGAATACGCACTACCACTCCGTACTCGGTACTCCGTTCGAGGTAACCTGGGCCGCATCCACGGCCGCGCCATGAGCCGTCTCATGATCTAAGACAAGCCAGAAGTCGTCCAAGCAGAGATACGAAGCAGTCAGCCGGGGAGAAAACCGAAAAGCCGCACTAAACTCGTTGCACCCTTGTGAGCCGAAGAGGCGGCGGCGTGTCTTAGACCCTTCCTTTTCCGATTCAGCTTTGTGCCATCGCCATCTACATGGAACCAGTAAGATTCCAGGGCGCTATCCCCTGCTAGGCCTTTTGATGTGTCTTGGTGTATCGTTGATGGCTCTACGGAGTACTCTACTGAATGTATATGCGAGGACGCTGCATGTGCCTTAATAACAACGAAAGGTGCGCAAGAAGGGGGGAAAGGGAGAAAGGCGGTGCGTGCATGACCAACCCGCGTAACATTTCCATTTTGAGCGGGAAAAAACAGGAAAAAAGGATCTCAATACACTCACTCCTCGCTTAGCCTTTACTAACTTCTGCTACTGCCTGTATCCAACATTTGCTTTTTATGTTTTATGCCGAGTACATACGTACATACCAAGGTAGAGTTGCCATCACAGGTAGTATTTCGTACCTTACCTCCACTAGGTACTAACGCCTCTCCCTACTGCGGTACTAGTACTAGCACCTGCAACTACTGTACTGCTAGTATTGCTAGGCCAGGCGCTCCATAGGTAGCATGTAGTACTGTAGCATAGTACTAAGCATGGATAGCATAGCATCGCATCTGCAGTTGCATTAGGATGCTGGTAGCGCGATCCAATGAGATTCCATGGAAAGCAGCTCTTAAATGCTCTGAGCTTCGGTAGACTCCACCTCGATTTAGCTTTTTTCCGCAGTCGGCATTTTCCGTGTTAAGAGGACGATGAACCTGTGGCAAAGCACAGAAGGACAAGTCATTGTTACCGCATTCCGCATCCCCTCTCATCGTATACTTGTACGGGCCACTGCCTAAGTAGTAATAGTACTGAGCCAATGACGGAGAACTGAGCAAAGGACTCCAGGCTCCAGGTAGCTACAGCACTCTGTCCTACAGTACGGAGCACCTTATCCGCTGCCCACCTAATACGTAGTATCCAATGATGCTTGGAGGATTGGCCTGCAGGCATTGGGATGCTGCCTTGATCGTCATGACTTTCACTGCAACCAAGAATAGGTGCCCACTAGTGGTAATAATGCTGTAACCCCTTTGCTGCTGCCATCATGTGGATACAAGACCACTTGTTACAACCGAGTACTACTCCGCAGAAGCCACGGGCGATTGTTACCTCGCTCTTCCCCACTCGGCAGGTACCTACTCAATCACCAGAGATACGGAGTACAGAGCACTTCGTATACGAAAGTTAATGGAGGCTATCAAACAAAGGCCGGATCCTCATTGGCTACTGCGCCTCACGCACGTCGTCAACTCTCCAGTGCAGGAACGATGTAGTGCGACGGCCAATTCCGTCATGCACCTTCCAAGGCAAGCACATGCCATGGACGGCAAACAATTGTGAACCTGAGGCAGTAGCAGTCCGGCATTTCTAGATCTCAAGGCAGCAAGGCAAGGCGGCAAAGCATCATGTAGGGGACTTTTGCGGGTACGCAATAGGTGTGAATGATACGGCCTCTCATATCCAAAGCCTCAGACTTCTCGATCAAAAGCCCTCTCCGTATCAGGCCAAGACATTGAATCCAGCTTGGATTTAGTGCTACCAAGAAGATACAAGCCGTTTGAACTGCCGACCAGTGCTGGTGTGTTGACAGTGGAGAACAAAACACAATCTATTCTTCTGATTCAAAGAAAGAGATGTGTGGGCAGACATAGGACTAATGGGGATAGTCTTGAAGCCAAGTAACAGAGGGCTTTTACGACGCCCCTGTTTACGCAGCCTGGTTCTGGGCCCTTATGCGTGACATCGACGACTGGCTCTCTTTTGCCGAAACTGGGACGAAATTGTTTCACAAAGGGCGAAAATAGTTGTCTTGTGGTACCTCGCTTTCGCGCTTACATGCTCGGCCTCGCTGAATTCGGGACTAGGCGTTCTTGAAATTTTCTGGCCTTTTACGCTCTCGGCAGCCAAGATCGAGATCAGTGTTCGTTTAGCTCCTTGATGTGGCCTAAACAATCTCAAACTAGCATCAAGCAAACCCTATCACGCCAGACTTTGGTTTATAGGCTTCAACCCTGCAGGGAGTAGCTCGCTGACCTCAATCTAGGTCGACAACAATGGCTTTCTTCAAGCAGTTACTCGTTTCAGAGTTACAACGCCATATTTTAGCTTTTAGAGGCTCAGAATACCACTAGCATTGACGGCTGCATGGCTGCTGGTGCCCTACTTGTTGGCATAAGATCATCTCACTTGGCAGGCTCAGCAAATGCCGGCACCTGCCGCACGTGGCCCAAACAGCCATGTGTGGACGGGTCCATTGCAGTCAATAGACTACTAGAAAGATTTTTCTTACCAAGAAGCATTGGCAGTACACAAAGATTCGCTCATCTCGAACATGTCTCTCGGTAGCACATTTCCGCTGCAGCCCACCTCAGCCGTACCAAAATTGGCAACACCATTCAGATACCATGCCTTCAGCTGGTAGATTTGCATCAGGTTTCCACATCACCATCTTATCCACTTAGAATCGGGCTTCTGGCGCCAGTAGCCGCCAGTCGCTCTCGGGTCAACGGTCTTGACACGCAAAGAAAGATAAGCAATGTGCCAACCAATGAAATGTGGCCCCTTCTGTTTTCTTTGAAGCTTGTGTTGGCCGAGTGGCAATTCATCTTCCTTTCTGGTCGGTGAGTATCCTACTAAAGTCAGCCCCGAGCTTATTGAAGAGGCCACCATGATTTCATGTGTGAACCAACAACAGCTTATGCTAATAAACATGATAGTTTCTTCGCAACAGCGTGTTGCTGGGTCAGTAGAAACGGGATAAGGCGGCTCATAATGAAAGTCGACGGGCTGCTCTCCCCGCATTCGCCACACCCTCAGGTTGAATAGACTTTCATCTTCATCTTCGAACTCGTTGTCTTGGATTCCTCTAACCTTGAATGAACAGAAAGCAGAAAGTAAGCCAAGCAAGCCACGCACTATGCCGAATTCGAGCGACTGCTTAAGCAAAGACCCGAACCTACCTAACAGTGCCGCAGTCCAACCATTCAATGGCTGAGTTTCAGTTAAATTAAGGCAACTTTTTATTTCTCTCTAATTTGTCACTTGAATACAGTTCCATGCCAGCACACCCATAGAAATGGCCTGATTAGCCTCTATCCGATTGGATCAACTTCCAGATAGGATGTCCCTAGAGCAGGCATTGCTGCAGCGAACTTATGTTGGATTCGTCGAAAGAATTTTCATTTATCCAGGGACATTGCTCTGAATAGGATAAAGTCCATTTCTCCTTTGCCCTTGGACTACCTACTTGGGGAATATGGGTCACCAAACTCAGCTCCGGCCCGCAAGGCCAAGACAAGTTGTGTTGGTTGCGTTGGATTCGCCATTGTGATGTTGTTGCCGTCACACATCTGGCTTGACGGCACACAGCATCAGAAGGATGCGTTTTGTTTCGTCCTGCTGGTGTTACCACTGATCCTGCATCATTGGCAAATGCCCACGGGGCTTTTTGCAATTTTGATATCACGCCGGCCAAATGACTGCATCTCTATCGTGGCTATGTGGATCCACTCCAAGCGGCCTTTAGCTTTTGTTACTTCTGCAGCTTGGAAAGCTTCAGCAAGAATGCACTTCTTGGCTGGTTTATTTACATCTCCGGGCCGAACGGAATAGCAGCTTAGCAGCCAACAGCAAGACAGGGAAGAGTCGCACTGGAGCAACAGCATTAGCCAGGGTTTTTCAGCCGTCTGCTACCCCTGGCCCTACGCCCTCAGCTGCAGATAACCGAGATAAAATTGCTGCATCGCCGTAACTATGTTGGGCTTCGCTGGAGAGAACTTGTGGTTGGTACGAGTACTATACCACGGGACACAGCGTCTTGCAGCCTCGAAGTATCTAGAGTGCGCCGAAGTCAATGGATTCCCTCTAAAGGATAAAACCGTAATCCCCAAAAGCTATCCTTCAAAAGCTGGCTCTAACATCCAACCCAAATGGAATATGGCACGAAATACTCATGTGCGTTGCAGTCATTCCTTCTCATCACAATTTTTACCGGCTAGACTCGTGGAACCTGCAGCCACACACAGACCCACGCGGCGCTAGAGCAGAAAAATAATACTAATGCTAATAAATACAGCCCAACAGTATTTATTCTTTTTTTCCCTCATGTTTAGGAAATGGTAGGGTGCAGCCACAGAGGATCCCGCTAGCCATAGTTATTCTCAATGGAGTAGGTGCTGTCGGGAAAATCTCCCATGCTACGCGCTGTCGAGTCGACGGAAATCAGACTATGGAGTACGGTTGACTCAAACGCCATGTTGTGGCTGTTACTGCGAGGCTACTTCGGATACGTACGTAAAGTACACTTCAGAGATCGGTAGCATTTTCAGGTACTCTCAAACACATGTGCTCATATCACACGGCGGCGTCGAATCCTAAACTCGGCCCCATGGTACCGAGTACAACACAAATGGTTCCTGGTAATCAGCCGCATAGACAAGGTTTTCACTTGCCGGCTCAGCTTTCTCATCAAGGTTCAAGGTCCCGAGACAGCTGAGTCTATTATACTCCTGAAAATTTCATAGCCCGTAGAAAGGGCAATTTCGTTGACCTTGAAACCGAGATTGAGGGACCATCTCTTTTCCCAATTGGGCTCCCCGCTTATGACAGTCTCTCCTTCGATCGACATAATAGCATTCTTGCAAGCCACTCTTCAAAAGGAAGGCCACAAGCATATAGGTAAGATCAAGAAAACAGTCGTTGTTTTCGTTCCAAGATGAAGTAGCCGAGCTGCCGCCATCCTTGTCGTATGCCGCGGGAGACGATGGTTACAAGGAATCGTTGCCATTTTCTCCACCACACATACCGCAATGCGATAACCGCTACTGTGCTTCGTAGGGCGATGGCTTGCTTCATGGCACATGCAAGTGTGAAACATTTGCTCCCCAGTGTTTGTCCGGTGGGATGGAGCGTCCACTTGTTTAGCTGGGCTGGTACTACTAGTAGTATCTCACACCACCCAGAGATAATATCCCGACAAACTCCATACTATATTCATCTAGTTCGCGCCCTCAGATGTACAAGTAGGGCACTTGTTCAGCTTCGGAACAACAAATGCATGTTCCCACTGGCTGGCCCAAATAAGCCGCATCTTTTGAGCTGTGTACTAGCTCAAGACCCTCCCTTGCTCTACAGGTCTCTACCCTTCGCCACCAAGACTATTGGTTCCTAATGGATTGGAGCTGGGCTTTAAAGCCTCAATCTTCGGTGTGATGCTCCGCTCCTAAATGAAGACGAAACTGGCCCCCAACCGCAATAGCTAGTAGACGATGTGAAGAATGACACATGGCGCAGCGCCTCCAGCCCACACACGGATCATCCGCTTCTCAAAGCCCTTGTTTTATGTCCGAAGCGCCGCTCTTTACGCGCGAAAAGTCGATTGAGGACAAATCCATCCATCGTTTTGAGATGCACAGATAGTTCGATCGACTTTTATGATGAGAAGGGGGAGGGATGAACACTAATGCAGAGCTAAATCACCATGTTTAACCTGGCTTCTAGACTCCCTCGCTCAGCTATTCCCCCTATATAGCCGAACCTATTACTAGTATGATCGTCCGCTATTTCGTCTCGCCTATTTGTGTTGCCTGGGTATTAGTAGTTAGAAACGAGAGTGAGGGGAAACTAAATAAAATAAAAAATGCTGCCGAAGAAGAAAAAAAAATTGAAACTTGTTGAATTATCAAAATCAATAATCAATCGTCGCCGAATGCTAGCAAAAAAAGCCCTCTTCAACCATGCAGGGAAAATGATACAGTATCTAATCGACAAATAAACAAATCGCTCACAACCCCGTGGCACATGATCTGAATAAAACGTAACGTCCTGTAAACACCACCAACCCACATCAAAGACTTTCTCCCCCCTTTCCCTTTCCCCTTTCCCAAGTTTGTAATAAATCATCCTTTATTTGGGGGGGTTGTCCAACTTCCCGAAATTGTCCTCTCCTTTGTCTCCCGACATTTCCCCTTCATATTCTTTCCGACGTTATCTCGTCCAAACTTGTATCATTCATATCGTCCAGCCCATTGCAAAAGGCTGCGCGTGCCATAAAGCCATTTTTTTCTTCTCTTTTTTCCCACTCATTTCTTTATTTGTTTCATTCCATTCCATTCCATATCATGTCGTGTCGTGTCGTGTCAAGTGATCATATCCATGTCGAATCACACGCTAGCCATTGGACACTTTGACTCCAGCTTCAACCCAAAAAATAATGTGCCAACGCAGGCGAGAAGCAAAAGGGCAAAAAAAAAATTGAGAAGTACAAAAAAGGGGAAGCAAGAAGAATGAAAGAAAGAATCAACCGGACATGAAAGCCGAAAAAGACGAAGTATTTTTGTCTCGAGTTTCATTATCACCCAAGCTTTGCTCCATTCGTCTGTTAATTTGTCCCGGCCCTGGTGCCATAGTATATTCATAGACGTCAGAGGAATACGCCTATGAATTGTCCGTCTATCCGAATCCGTAACTGATGTCAAAACATGAAATTGGAAAAAAAAAAATTGACATGTAAAAATAGAAAGTGAAAAGAATAAATATGAATTAGAAACCAAGGCTACTTCTGCAACTCTATTGCGCTGGGTAGAGGGGAATCTGCTCTTGTGCACAGCTTGTTAAAAGAGCGGGTAAAATCCTAGAGTTCTCTGATGACCGGTTCATGGGTGCCATTCTCCATCTTAGCATCAGTGGTACTGTTCCCTCGGCTCTTTGTCAATTTGCGAGGTTGGTGTTTCTGCCCCTGTGGAGCGGATCCTCTTCTTGCTCCGGAATCGGAGAATTCTTGATCGCTAGACGTCCTGCTTGTCGACGGGCTCTTCGTATCTGCTTGGCTCGCAACCGAATCATCGCCATACGGGGTTTCGAGCTCTTCAACATCAAAGATGGGGCTTCCAGGGTGCTGTGGTTCCTCCGAGTTCTGAGGCACTTCGAATATCGACTCGTGCAACGAGCCTGATCCAGATCTAATAGGAACTGGTTTCCGAATAACATGCTCAGAGCTTGTGTTGGATGCACCGCCAGGAAGGGGCTTCCTCGGAGGCGGGGGTAGTTTCGGAACAGTGGAGATCGCCTCGCTATATCCATTTGTAGTAGTAGTAGTATCCGGATATGTCAACACGTTTGGTGGAGATGGGGTGGAGGAGGGAGGAGTAGGTCTTGAATTGGTCATGTATGCATCCAGCTTCCGTTTTAGGACCTCCGCACGAACGGGCTTTGCAAGGTAGTCATTCATACCAGCAGCCAGACACTTCTCCCTGTCGCCTTGAATCGCCGATGCCGTCATGGCAATCACTAGGATTTTCCGAACCTCGTCAATTGGGTCGCTTCGAATGAGCTTGGTAGCCTCATATCCGTCAAGGATTGGCATTTGAACATCCATGAGAACAATATGATATGGGATACCCTCTCTGGCCTTCTGGCGGAGGCCCTCTACCGCTTTCAGCCCATTTTCATACGCACTGACGCTGGTGTAGCCTAGTCGCTGTACATATTGAATGGCAATCTTTTGGTTGATTGGATTGTCTTCTGCTACGCAAATGCGAATGTCCTCCTTGGGGATCCGGGTAAGATCAAGGTATGGGTTCGGGGAGGCCGCTCGATCTACGAATGAAGCAGTTCTTGTCGAATACCTGTCAACAGGCGGCATGGTCTGAGACTGGGCATCTCCGGCAGCAACATCTGGCTTGGCTCTTTCAAAGGAGACTGTGAACCAGGCGGTCGTGCCGAGATTCGGTTCACTCTCGAGCTGAATCGTTCCTTGCATCATGATCTCGATGAGTGACTTGCAAATACTCAATCCAAGCCCGCTTCCACCATATTTTCTAGCTGTGCTAGCGTCAGCCTGGCTAAAGGGCTGGAATAGCTTCGCCAGCTGTTGTGGTGGAATGCCGATTCCCGTATCTCGCACCCAGAAAGTCAGGGTTGCTCTCTCTTTAGTCTCCTCATCCAACCGGGCACCAATGGTGATAGATCCATCCTCTGTAAACTTCAAGCTGTTGCCGATGAGATTTCCAAGGACTTGATGCAGACGAATGGGGTCGCCGTAGATCAACATGGAAGGCAAATTGATATCCTGGATAATCTTGACATTCTTTTTGGACGTCTTCTCCCGGTTGCTATAGGAGACTGCTCGAACGACTTCCCTAACCATTTCTTCTGGATTGAAAGCAATGATGTAAAGTTTCATCTTATCCGCTTCCATCTTGGAGAAGTCAAGTATATCGTTAATAACGGTGAGCAAAAGATCAGCCGAGACCCGGATGGAGTCTGCCATTTCAAGCTGTTCCCGATTCAGGTTGCTGTCGCGTAAAAGTTCTGAATTTCCAATGACTCCATTTAGGGGTGTCCGCAGCTCATGAGAGACGTTGGCCAAGAAAATGGACTTGGCCTTGGCGGCCTCTTCGGCTAGTTTGACATTTCGCTTGGCTTCTGCTTCCGCGTTCTTTGCCTTTGTCTCTGCCTCGATGGCTTTCTTGAGCGCACGCTTCTGCACTTCCACCATGGAGTGGTTTTCGGCTGAGATCTTTTCAATGTTCTTTATTGACAGGGCGTTTGAGTAACTAATGCTGATTTGGTTGACCAAGAGCTGAAGAACGGTTACGTTGCGATCTGTAAATGATCCGGGGACGCCTTCGAGGTACAATACGCCAAGTAGTGGCTTGTTCGCATGACGTATCGGAATGGCAATGATAGATTTGCTCGTCGGGTTCCTTTGCAGCCAAGAGTCGTTTACGTTGCCAAATCTCTCGTCAGAAACGATATCTGGTATAAAAACACTTTCCATGAATCGCGTACAGTACAGCACAACATTCTCAGCAATCAGAGGCGTGCTTGCGAGGGGCAGTGCCGGTTTGTGTGCTGAAGCCCCCTTTTCCGGATCGCCACTCGCAGCTACACACCAGCCGTCCGACTCCGCATACACCACAATTGCAGCGTTCGTAGCCGAACCACCGCATGTTTGCAGAATTACATCGCACATGGTCTTGAGTAATTCTTCCACTTGTAGTAACGATGAAATGACTTGTGAAGACTTGAGGATTGCGTGCAGATCGATCATATCGAGAGCAGGGAGCCCACCACCGTCTTCTGTCTGCATGTGCATCGAATTTCTCCAGGCCCCGATTTGCTCTCCCTTTGACTCGGTCAAGCTGTTGGAAGGAATTTGGGTCAGAACGTCATCGTCTTCTCCATCCACGGGGCGATATTGAACGGAGGGCGTGTCGGTGACGAAGTCAGTCTGGACACCCATATCGGCAACGCGGTGGTTTCGAGTCGGCCCATGTAGCAGAAGGGAGTGTTCCTCCTCAATGGCATGGGCGACACCTGTAGCTGCCACTTGCCTATACAAGCTGAGAGCATCAAGAAGAGCAGCGCGAGCAGACCGCCGCGCCTTGCGTCGGATGAAGAAACCTGCCATAAGATAATTACCTAGGGCTTCCTCAAGCACAAAGTCGTGCTCGGCAGCATGATCCAACGCCTCTTCATAGTGCTGGATACTCTCGCCGTGTTGGTTGGACAGCTCTGCCATCTGAGCCTCCAAAAGCTTCGCCCAGGTTAAGTAATTTACATTAGATACCGTTGTCCAGTCATTGATCATTTTCAAAAATACGTTGAGCTGCTCCATGAGCACTGCAGCATCTGCGGAAAATTCTCCAGGCTGGCTGCGTGGATCTTGAATCTTTCGAAGCAGGCGACCCGTAAGGGAAAGCCCATAAAAGAGTATGATCATTCTGGTATTCCGTGCTGACCATAGGTCATCAAGTTTTCCAAAACATCTTTCTCCAATCTCAATGGCCCGGTCATAATGGCCAAATAAGAATAGTATAACGATTTCAAAGCTTTCGTAGAACAGCATTGGGCGAGTGCTGCCTTGAGTCCGTTCCACCAGCCACTTCTTGTATGCCACACTATTATGCTCGCCGTCCGTCAAGACCTCCAAAGGATTGTGAGCGCGAGTCTTGCCTTGCAACGCCCGGCAAGCCTGCCTGACAGCAATGAGCATAACTCCACCTCTGGTATCACAAGTCCACCTATAAATCTCTTCGCAAGCTAATTCACAAAATGCTTCAAGCTCGGAACAGTTTTCGCTCGCAAAGAACTTAATCTGGGCGGCCAGGCCGTAGCTGTGGATTGTCGACATCCTGTCGCCTGCAACAGACGCCAGCTCGATTGCGTCCTCCATCTGAGAAATGGCCAACGGCATGGAGCAGTGTAAATGCCCAATAAAGCACTGGTGTAACATTTCACCCCGTGCTAGTGAATAGGCATCGCGGGCTTGGAATAACAGGTCCTGGGATATCATGCTTAGGTCTATAGCAAACGGGATCATGTTGAAACGCGCCAGTGCTACAACGGACAGGTTGAGAAACGCCATGCCAGATTGTGGAAAGGAGCCCCGAGAGAGGTGGGTATCAAACATAAGCAAGCTGAGATGGTAAAACTGCAAGCGGTCGCTCCACCAGGCTGCATTGGTTGTCTCGGCAAGCACCGCACCGATAGATGCTATGGAAGGATCACTCGACTTCTTGTGGCCGATTATCGTTTGGCGATCCATGCTTTGTATCTGTGCCACTATCTTGTGGAATCTTTCGTCACAGTTCTCATACGATACTTCTTCGTCGAGCGAAACACCGAGCAAGACCAAGGACTCCTTGAGAGAAACCAGCGCCGCCGAAGCGTTGCCGCTCTGGGCAAATATCCGCGACTGCAGGACATATGCCGGCGCCTTGTCTACTGGGCTCTTGGCGTTGGTGAAAATGATGGAAAGGAGCTTACCCGCCGAATCCATCTGACCCATGTAGAGATGGCATTCTGCCGACCGGAGGTAAAGCTGAATGGTTTCATCATAAGAGGCGTCTTCAACTTCATCGGACCACGGGTCGTCTTGTAAGAGTACGATTGTCGCATTGTAGTACTTAGCCGCCGTAGGTCGAGCTCCGTTCTCTGTCGCAGCCTGTGCGCACTCCATGAGCAGTTTACGGAACTCCCGACGACAGCGCACCCGACGTTTGATTATCTCGACGGCGGTGCAGATATGCGAAGCGGTGCTATCGCGCTGCCTAGCTTCAACCGCGTAGTATTTCAAAAGCGTCTGTGAGATAATGAAGTGCATCTTTCGAGCATTACACTCCTTCAAGGCTGAAGACGCTTGAACATATCGATCGTGTGCGAAACGAAACCGGTCATCCGACTCGGTTGGTACGATGATATAGGATTGAATAGCCGCTTGTAAGCCTGCAACGGCCTCTCCTTCGGAGTAAGCACGTTGGGTGACATTGTTCGCACAAACCATCGTTTGATCATCCTGGTAATCAAATTCTCCGCTCATGAGTCGACATAGGAGCTCGAATGAAAAGGAACCTCCCAGGAGAGCCGCCCAAGCAAGCACTGCTCGAGCAGCGGCCGGCAGCTCGCCCAGTCGGTGGGTGATGAACGCAGTATCTAAAACGTCATAATCTTTCTCGCCCTGAAACTGCGCGAATAGTCTATCCATGTCGTAGTGCCATTGACTATCCCGGTAGTCATACCAAATGCATCTCTTCCTATGGCAGGCGCTAAGCATTTCTCGCATGTAAAACGGATTGCCGGCTGTCTTGGACTGAATAACTAGAGCAAGGGAAAGAATTTCTTCTCGCGGTCTACTAAGAGTTGCTGATACATATTGAAGGATATCGTTCTCACTGAGCGGATTCAATACAATTCTCGTTATCTGCGGGCGTGCACTGCGAGGATTATCTGGCAGGGTATCAGCATCTCGTGGAACCGAAAGAAAAGTGCCATAATCACCATCGGATTCCGGAGGTTGTAGCACAGCCTGGAGTTTGGATATTGAAAGCTCCTCTGGCCTGTACGTTACGATGACCACCATTTTCATCCTAGCGGCTATGATTTGGGAGATGAGTTCCAGAGATTCGTCATCGGCAAAATGCAAGTCTTCTAAACAGAAACAAATAAACTTGTGCGCGGTAAAGACCCTGAGCACATCCAAGATGGTGTTGATCAAACGCATGGTTTTGGTTGATGCTCCGGCGCGGAGGTAATCTTGAGAGGATTGCGTCCCATACCCCCCCGGGATTCGTGGCAACGGCCCGGGAGATTCTCCAGGAGATGACGTCCTACGCTTCAACGGCGGCCGCATGTCCTTGCGCGAGCCTGAGCTCTGAGATGAGGAAATCGGCCGTGCAAGATTCATATCCGGCGGGCCAAGTAGGAATTCCGGCAGTCCTAGGACTCTGTGTAGCATTGGCCACACCGGACGAATGTATTGCTTCAGACCCACATGAAAGGGTGTATTCGTATCCCGTTCGCCCCATACCTGTTTAAAAAGCGATGATAAAAGCTTAAGCAACGGCCCAAACGGTGTCCTCTTTGCGGTGTCGAACTTGGCCGTCGCGCAGTAGCCATTGCGCCGAGCATCAGCCAGCACGGACTGCACAAAGAGACTCTTTCCTACCCCGCCGGCACCTTCAAGCATGATAACTTCGCAATGCCCATGGCGTCGAAATTTGGACGAGCCAAGTTGTCTAGACAGGCTAGACGGACCGATATCCATCGGACCACGAGGACCTTCCACATTTAAGCTATCAACCATGCTTGAGGAGTCCAAGGAGCCCAAGGAGCCCAGTGAAATGGATTGGTGCCGTTCCCATCGCTCCCATGGTCTCGTAAATCTAGGATACATGGCGGCGGTCGATTGGGATGACGAAGTAGTGTCGGTTGACAAGGTCATAGTCTCGGATATGACTGTAGGGAATAAGCTGCTTTTGGTTTGTCGAGTTTCAGATGATATGGTCTGAGCAAACGATCCGCTTCTACGGTTATGGCCATCGACCGAGCTGGCGCCGCCTTCGCTGGAGATATCATCAAAGGCCATTATCTCGTTAAGGCTAGCTCCGTCCGAGAACCTGCTGACGGGGCCCCTGCGCTGAGCGGCATGGCTTTTAGCAACACGGTTAATAACTTTGAGAACGGCAGCCTTCTCCTCCTGCCTACCAATCATGGAGGCGGGGAGCATAAAAAACGATGAGACATCACTTGTTCCGATTTTGAACTCCTTGAGAGCCTTTGTGTTTCCATCTTCGAGATATTGTTGGACGCTGATTAGATCGTGGCGTAATCCGCTGGCTGAGTGATAACGATCAGTAACGTTCTTGGCCGTGCACTTCTGGATAATCCGCCCAATGACATCCGGTATGTCCATTCGTACGGTTGCAACATTGGGGATTCTGCGGCCGAGCACTCCTTGGACAATATCGAGGGCTGATTCTCCCGTGTAGACGGGCTGTTGGGTAAGGAGGGTCCAAAAGAGAACGCCGAGCGAGTAGATGTCAGTGCGGGTATCGGGTTCGGCGGGCATTCGGCCGGTCTGCTCGGGGCTGATGTAGAGCAGCTTGTTCCTGCCTCCCAGTTCTTTTGAGAGCATAGACCAGCCGGTGCTAGTCAAGCCGTGTTCGAAGGATCGGACGCCGGATCCAAAGGACATGACCCGAACCTTGTTTTCTTCGGCGTTGAAATGAAACGCATCACCACGAATCTCGCCGTGAACCATACCGCGGCTGTGGTGAAGGATCTCTAAGCACTGGGTCGCACCAATGGCAAAATCGAGAAACAGTCGAAGGCTGATGGGGGGGCGAAGGGTTTGTCGGCAGTGGTAAGCTCGATATGTGTCACCATCTTTGCGCGCCTGGTAAAAGGCAGGTCCCATGTCTATGAGGTCGATCAGATGATTGGGGCCCGGGTGTTGGTATATGGCGACGACGATGGCCCCACGGTCGCCGGTCACCGGGCTAAGGCGGATCAAATCGAGAGGTTTTACTATGTGGTCGCCGTTGGGGTCGCCCGACGTCGAGACGCTCTTGGCGATCTGGAAGGCCCTCTCCTCGCGGAGAGCCTGATGCGATACGCGCGCCACGACGGGCTCTTCGACGTACGTTATATCGGTGGTGGAAGGTGAGGCGAGAGGATTCGAGTGGGCGGTAGGCAGCGGGGAGGCGGGGGGTTCGCTGCTGTAGCCAAAGCTGTAGCTGGAGAGAGGGCCGCCATGGTCAGAGGGAGTTGGGCGACCTGACTGAAGCTTGGATACAGAGCCGGGACTAGAAGCGTTCTGCGATGAGGAAGAGGCGGGCAGGCTGGGATAGACGTATCGGGTACCGAAGACGTGCCTAGTGAAATGAGAGAAGGGTCAAAAGTTAGCTCTCTCGATCTTGCCCCTCTGGTCGGATGTAGTAGAGTAGTCGTCGTTGCCGCTATTTGTTATCTATAATATTCTTCTTTTTTTCTCATAAAACCTATCCTCTAGTCTCTTCTCTTCTCCGTACTATTTTCCTCCCTTTAAATCATGTACCACCCGGGGGGAGCGACTCACCAAAAGTCATAGGTCGAGTGGAACGGCGGCGTCGCTTCGTCCCAAGTATATCCAGCTATCTGGCGAAGACGTTCGAACAGCCGCGGCGGCGGGGGAGGCGGCGGGTCGAGCACATCGTCGGGCACGAGGGCTGGACCGTCCATGTTGGCGCGCGGTCATAGGAAAAGGAAAAGAAAGAGGAAGCCCCCAGCTGGCAGCTCGGTAAAGGATGAGGCGGGCGGCTTGCACTCAAGTTTCGACGGTCATCCAAGCCCGCACACAGCGCCCATCGTCGGCCCGGTTGTTGTATCGGCAGGAGGAGTAGGGGTCCAGCGGCGAGGAGCGCAGCGGCCGATAAAGAGCAGGGCAGCTGGCTATTTTCAGGGGTCTTTTTTTCCCTTAGTTTTTGGTTATTTTTCTGCGTTGCGGTGCGGGCTGAAGAAGTCGGGGTGTGAGGTTTTGACAGAACTGGGGCCGCCAATCTGTGGTTGCAGCGGACTTCGTGGTGGTGGCATTTGTTTGGCAAGGTCAGCACGCACTCGGTACCGCTGGGCTACTGTCGCCCGGCTTGTGGCTAATGCCAGAGTGCATGCGAGTACTTGATAGGCAGGCCTCGGTACCTGCTGCCGTCAAAGTGTGGATATGCAGATACTTTCTCGCTACCCGCACTTTCTAGCTGCTTGTAGCTATAATGGAGAAGCTGGCCAGGTACCGCACTAAATCACACTAAATCACACCAGGTATCTCGCCCTTCATTCCGGGCTCTGCCATGGTACCTCCCAAGGGCCTTTTGCTTGCCAGTAGAAAGTCTGCGCGACTAAGCCATTAAGTGCAACTTACAAATCGTCTGTGCTTCTTCAGGGCGAGCAGCAGCCAGTATCAAACTCAGAAAACCCGACTCGGAGCCCAAACCTCTCCATTCTCTGCCACGTAATTCTTTCTTACTTACTTTCGTTCTTTCTTTTCTCTTTTTTCCCCTTTATTTAGAGCATTTAGAGCGCAAGCAAGTTAATATACCCAACCCCATTCGCATTACCAAAGAGGGGACGAGCTATTTTGCTTGATAACGCGGCCGGCCGGCCACGGGACGCCATGTTCCACCACACAGCCATTATTATTATCATACCAACAAAATAACGGCAACACGGGAGATGTTGTGCCCCGTTGCGGCTTGGACTGAGCAACTACACGGGTAAAGGCCCAAGGCGAGGACGCTAACAGACCGCTCGAGTAGTTGATTGCTACAGTAATTTGATGCTTTAGCTCAGCAGCCCAGCAGGGCCTGTTTGCCCGCTCTCTGTTTATGAATCACAGCCCGCAGCTTATAAGAGTGACCCCGCCGATTCTCGCCCTGCAACTGTCGGGTGATCCGCTGGCAGGGTGCTAGTGGTGGATGAATCTGTGCTCCCTTTGGCTTTTTGGCTGCTGTGTCTGTTATTGAGGTTATGCCCGTTGCGCCTCCTCGCCTGAAAGGAGAATCAGGGCAAGGGTCCAGTGAGAGATCTAACGCGGTAGTGCGAAAGCCCACATCACCTCATCACGCCTGAGGGAAATAAGGGAATTCCCAGACTTGTGTGCTGATCTTCACTAAGATATTTCCAAGGCGCCAACGTATCCAAGGGATGGATGTACCCACCCAACTCGTGATATCTGAGCCCAAACTACCTATTTTTTCTAAGTCGCCAATACCAAAGTTATAAAGCATTACTCGCAGGAGTCATCCCGTAGATACAAAAGGTAACTGATTTAGACCCCGTAATCGCAAGCTCCGCAATGATGTCTTTCGGGGGCGCGTAATTCCGCGTAAATTTTTTTCTTTCCTTCTTTTTTTTTTCTCCGTGTATCGCTAAATTTGGCCGTGTCGACCTAATTCAACCCAAAAATTGCTGGGCCACGTCTGAAAGCGGTAATGATGCTACATACCCTAGAAGTGACCAAAACGCTTTCATCAGCTGTTCTTACTCAGACACAAAGTTAAAAGCCATCTCCTCTTTTGATCCCATTGAAAAAAGAGAAAAGAAAAGAAAAAGAAAAACTCTTCATTCTTTAGTGTCTTTGGTGTTTTGTGCCTGGAGATAATGATGTAGGTGGCCAGGCCGTCCCGCTTAGCCTAAAAACTGGCACATTGACACAATGTCCAGCAACTGAATGTTTTTATAGTGAATTAATAGCGCTCGGCACACGCTCGGAATGCTTCTGGCCGTCAACATAATTAATTACCTTAGGTACATAAGCTTCGGCCTCTTTCACTTGTCACTGTCACTGGATATTAGCATAGGTATAGAGATTATCAAGAAGATTACTCGTCTCCAAGGAAACAATCAATGTGTTTAACAATAGTTTCATTTGTTATCAAAAAGAGCAAAGTCCGCTCTCTATTTCTATCGTGACTACGTCTCACTACTTTATAGCGAGACAATCTATGCTATGCCCGACTGCCCATAGACAACCCTAGGCGTTCGAATTATTCGAGCCATTTCGTGAATTTCCAGATCTTAAAAGAATTCCCATCCGCAGCAGGCCACACAGCCAGATCTGCTCTGATGGCCGCTGCCTCATACCCGCGAATCAAATTATAGCACACATGTACGTTGTGCGCCCCACGTAGTATTCAACTCCATCACAATGCCTGCTACCCTTAGTTCCTTTCCCGTGTGGGCAAGGGCTGAGCTCCATAGCTAAAAGCCTGGGCCAGACGCCTCTCGGTATTCTGTCGGCCGTTGACAAAGTCAGGGTAGTTGAGGGTCAGCTCAACAGCTCCGCTTGTGATGTGGTCGACGGCCTCAACACCCAGCATGAAGGAGTGGTCTTGGTTGCCGACCTCGTATCTCCAGCTGCCGAAGCGGCCTCGGGAGTAGATGCCAAGATCCTGGAGTTTGGGCAGGAGCTCCTTCAGGACACCCTCACGCTCCAGAGAAGGAGTGGGGTATCCGTGGTCAAAGGCACGGTGGTAGGTTGAGACAATCTCGTCCTCGGGCTTGAGCATTTCAGTGTTGACGAGACCCTGGATGCAGTCCTTGAGCAGGTTGTCCACATCCACAGGCTTCATGGTAGACTGTGACACCTCCAACATGATGGACCAGTAGGGGCCCTCTTGAGCCTCAGAAGTGGCAGCCTTGTCGCCATTGGCAAGGTACAGAGTTGGCAGCTTGGCGTCCTTCTGGGGCTGGTTGTAGGGGGAGTAGTTGGAGAAGATAGTGGCACGGTAGAAGGGGCAGTTGTCCTCGGGGAAGTACAGCTGTGAGTCGGTTAGCATTTTGAATCTAGGACTTGCATGTATAAGGTCTGATTATCTTACCCAGCACTTGTCGCCGATGCGGTCAGGGCGTGCACCACGGATACCGACACCAATGACGTGGGTAGTGGAGTAGTAGAGGCCCTTGGACAGGGTGATAAGGTCCTGGTTACCAATCTTCTCGACGAGGTGGTCGACAGCCATGGTGTTGACCAGCTTGCCATAGCCAATGGTGGTGCCGTCGGCCATGGTGACGGTCTTGTTCTCGGCGTCAACCTTGGTAACTGTACCCTTCTTGCCGAAGAGCTTCTTCTCGGCGGGAAGAGTGTCGGCGACAGCGATCCAGATACCGCCGGTACCGTCTCGAGCGGGGAATCGGAAAGTGGCATTGGGTCCCCAGTTACCGGCAACCTTGTTCAGGATGACGTTCTTGGTGACGGTCTTGACATCAGGGGCAGCAACTCGCTCACCGAGCCACTGGCATTGCATCTAGAAGAGAATGGCGTTAGTGTTTTCCGACGACAACACTCACTGTTCAGGGGCTCTTTTTTTTGGGGTAATTTACCTTGGTGGTAGGGACAGCCCAGACCTTGTAGTTGTAAGGTCGCATGAAGATGTCGGCGATACCAGCACCCGTGTTTCTGAGGATCCACTCGTCAAAGTCCTTGGGCTTGGTGTTGGCGACGCGGTGCTCTAAGGCAGCATCGATCAGGCCGTCAATACATCTGACCTGATCCTCCTTGGGCAGCATGGAGATGTTGTTCTGGAAGGGGTAGGGGACCCAGAGGCCCTTGTAGCGGACGTAGGAGATTCGCTGGTGGGTGAACCAGTCGTCGTCCTTGGGGAGAGCCTCGTCCAGGCAGTCGTCGAAGTACTTGTAGTGGGAGAAGATGACATGGCCACCAACGTCGTACAACTAAAATGAGCAGCAGCTGTCAGCGCAACGATCCAACGCCAGGTTCCAAGGCGAGAACGAGACTTACGAAGCCTTCAGGAGTGACATCGGTTCCGGCAAGACCACCGGCCTTGTCAGAGGAGTCTACGATCAGCCATGAAGGGCCATCCTGACGAGACAGTTAGCACAAACGAAAACAACATCGCGGGGCACCGAGACTTGGCGGTGAAGGAGGCACGTACGATCTGGCTCAGACGCTTTGCGGCGCCGAGACCCGTAGGTCCCATGCCGATGACGAGAACATCAACGTTACTGCAATTGAATCAGGTGTTAGTTACACAGCAGCTTTAAAAAAAGAGCAGCATCGTAGAGACGCGGCAGCAGAGCAATCCAGCGTCCTGGGTATTTGGCGCTGAATAGGGGAACGAGGGGGCAGATACGCACATGTCGGCCATGGTGGGGGAATTGGTGAGGCTGGAGGGAGAAAAAAAAAGTTGAAGCTGGAAAACTGGAGGGACGGTGATGCACACACGCCAAGAAGCAACGATCAAATGGAAAAGGGTATAAGGTGATGCCTTTGCGAGAGGATGAAGGAGCAAAAAGAGAGAGTCCAATGGATCACAGCAACTGCCAGGCAATTTGTTTTTCAACTCTTGCACCTGGGGAAAGGAGTCGGTGATGGAGGGGCTGCCCGAACTATTCTGGCGACAGGGGCTGGCCGCACGCCCAACCCAATTCTCACTTCAGTTTTATTACTTGTCCTCTGAAAGACCCTACGACCCTGGCAATCCCGATTCCCCCACCCCTCCATCCCACTCGCAAGTACGACTCGCTAGCACGCGTACGGCCTTAGTATCTCCAGCCTCGACCAACGGCGGGTGGCCAAGCCGCCACTGGGTGGGCATGGGATAATGAAAAGTCGCGGTGGAGGCGTCCCACCTCCAGTGTTTAGGGACAGCCCAGAGACAGGCTGGCGCAGAGCCGTTTGCAAAAAAAATCTCCTGTACGAGGCAGAGGTAGCGGTACTCGGCGCTCCGCACCGTTGAAGTCAGGCCGCTGTAGCGCCCCGTCCTCTGGCAGTGTTAGCGGGGTTTTGCAGCAGGCGGGCACTGTGTCTACAGCACCCTTCCAGCGCCGTTCCTGAGCCTGCTGCGGCCCGCTATTGAGGACAGAAGGTTGCGGCTGGCCGGAACAAGCTTTTGCTATCTACCCTACCTATCACTCCAGGGACCAGACGCTGAGCACGGAGAGATCTTCATGGCGAATCGATGCTTGGGTGCTGATAAGGATGAACTAGAAGGAAATGAGCTGCCAAGAGGCGCTGGCGTATGTGTATAGGTACCTTTTCCTCGGTCCATGCCGACGTGACAAGCACATGCAGCCTCGAGAGGGACTTGATCTCGTCGAGACTACGGGATGGATAGTGGTATATTACGGAGTATACCCCGAAGTACTCGTGCTGCTGTCGTCGCTCGAGATTACACCTTGGGCGCTAACGTGCTGCCGAATATCGACTCCCCAGCAACAGCATCCACCCACGAAGCTGTCGCAATTTCTCGTTAGGATGAAGGTCGATTGGCTGCAAATAAGCCGCCGGAATGCAGCTGTACCCTGACTATGCCACCACGGCTCGCTCCACTGGCTTAAAGACAAGCCTAATTCATCAATTGGGGCATAAGAAAGACGTTTTGGCTGGGTTCATAAGACGGGTTCTCTGTATCAGAAATGATAAGACGAATTGGTGTGCCCATGACCGTTTGCGTTGAGCCGGCCTCGTTCACCGCAAACTACAACCAAGCGTAGCAGCCGTGAGACTAACGGCAGCGCATACAACCCTCGAAAAAAGGAGGCACAACCAAATGAAGGCTTGTCATACGGTATCAATCGGCCTGGGCGTGATACCTAAGAGGCTAGTTGCCGCTTCCCATGCCATCTCTCGGTACCTGGCCTGGGTTCTTCTCAAATCTACAAAGGCAAACCGGTTTACAAAATTTTCACAGAACGGAGAAATGATCTTCAGGGAGGCCAGGAGAAGCCGGTCGGGACTTTGTGCCTGAGCAATATGCCGGTAGGATGGAGGACTGGCAAGTTCCAGTCAGATTTGCAGATCCTCCGACCCAGAGACGCGAACCAGAAAAGGGCGAACAGAACAAAGAAGCGCTGCTTCGTCACCTTTCTGGAGCCTCGACGTCATTGGATCCAGGTCCTCCTTGTGCGATCAGCTGGCCCGCTCCTAGAAACGGCCTAGTTCACACAGTTGCTGCACGACTGTTGGTATGCGGCTGTACTCCGTATTAAATCCTGAAATAGTGGTAGATCAAGATCGACCTGCCGTGGTGCTCCGTGCTGTGCTCCGTGCTCCGTAACACGCCCGAAATCTCTGTGTCTGTGACATGATGGGTGCACCTAACAAGAGAGACATGTCTGGATGGCACTCGTGGTGCCTGACTCTGGTGCTCCATAAATGCACTCCGTTCTATTAACGGAGTAATACATGTGCGTACTGCGACAAAAGCTGAGCATTAATCGCGTGGGTGTTTTTAGCAAGACCCGCCGCCTCTATGATGCAACAATGAGCTCGAAGAGAATGACATTGTGTACTTCGTTATCTAACCTCGAAAAGGGAAAGGGGGGGAAAGGGAGGAGCACTTGTAGGAATAAATATTTGGTATACTATTCAGACGATGATCTCGAGAGATGAAAGGTCGGTGAGATGGCAGGCTGTCATCACATTGTTCCGACTACAGAGTGTTCCATGCAGGCCAGCTTCTGCATACAGTAACGACTAAGGAGGACCTGCTTCATACAGAGCACTCCGTATACCGCCTCCGGTCCTTGATGGGCTCCGTACTCAGAAGATCGTCACTGGTGGCTGGGCGTGTCATATCGACTACCTAGTAGTACCTACTGTATTTGAATTCGACAAATGCAGACTTTTCTGGCCAATACCGTTGGGCCCACATAAACACAGTGGGAAGAGTGACGGAACCATCACTGCGATGTGCAAGCAAGTTGGTATCCGTAAATCTGAAAATACCAGCTTTGGCCTGCATTCCATACCGGTGAATAGGCGGCGGCGACACAATATGGATAAGGAAACAGAATCACACGTAGAAGCTGAAATGAGGCATCGTAGCTTATTCCTGGGAAGTGGCATTAGAGCCGCCAGACTTGCATCCATGACAGCCCAGCGCCAAGCTTTCTCCTAGCGCACCTCGTATCGTGGCCCCCAGGTTCCTCTGCTGCTTTATTTCCAACGGAACGCGGAGAAAATTACCGCCACGATGGCATCAGAATAAAGCATCGTGGGATAAAAAAAGATACGGTACTGTACATAATGACGCCGCTTGGCATCCATCTCATGCCCCGCGATCTTTCTAGCTCTCGGCCCCGCCAATGGCACGAATCCGATACGAACTGGACACGAGCGGCTTGCAAACAAACAATTGACCGTGTTTCAAAACTCAATGCTGCGTCCGGACTGTCATTTTGAAGAAGGGGGATAAGACCCGAGTATGGCAGTCGTTATGGCACCGAGTTCAGAAATGAGCTGTTGTTTGCAGAAAACATGTAACGTTGGTCTATGAAGCACTGTGCATAAGATGAAGACAGAGAAAAAGAAAACCGGAGACGGCCCTTTTTTAATTTTGGTTCTCTTTTCTCCTTCTATTTGAGTCAGGTCAGACTTTTTAGAACTACTATTCATACTGCTGGGTACGGAGTCTTCATGCTAGTAGTATTAGTATTGAGGACCCGTATTCAGCTTACCCTTCCGGCCTAAAATTATACCATCTCACCAGGTACCAAATAACCAACGACGTCTCACAGGGCAGATACATGCCTGTTACGACGCGCTCCGTACTTGTACACGGCTAGGGCTGTGGCGATGCAGATGGGCTGCACTTTATTGGCACCCCCGTTACTCCATAGATGATCTTTTTTCCCTTATCTCTGGTGCCTCCATCAAACGTGGGTGGATTGATTCGCCAGGGGTTTGAGTGATACTACTGGTAGCGGGAGTAGTGGCCCCCCCCCTGTAGCGCTCCCTCTAACCTTGAGCCAGGGCCTGAAAAAACCCCCTGAAGTGCCCGGCGAGGCAAAGCAGACATCAGTACCTGTACCTAGATGGCACCGGCGGCTATGTTCTATGGTCTGTACCGGTACTTTCGCGAAGAACTTCTGCCGTTCGGTGCTGCCTCACCCAGCATTTTACGCGCAGGAATAAGCTGGAGGCCAATTTCCAGGAGAAGAGACGCGATTTTAATTGCCTCGATGCGCCAGGCTGTGTCTGCGGCTTGTTTGCTCTCTAGTCCCCTATTTGACCTCCCCTTCCCTCCCATACGGAAATTTGCGACCTCTTTTCTTTCTTCCTTCTTACTCTGAGCACATCACACTTTTGTACAACTCGTATTTTGCTTTTTTTCCCTTCTCACTAACATCTTCTAATCGTCTCCTACCCGCAAGCGCCAGTAACCTAATTCTTACACTTGGCTGCTTGCGCGAGACTTTTCTTCTTCCGGGCGGTCCCTATTTTATTTTTGTGTATACGAACGGCACACTCGCTTTATTGCATACTGGACACCCCTCACACTCTTTTTTTCTCTTCCCGCCTGGTTTTGCGCCCCCCTTGTCGGCTCTTGAGGCTACGTACCCTGCCCTGCTAAAAAAAGGACGCCTGTCTGTCCGTCCGCTCGTTCGTTTGCGCGTCTCCCCTAAATCCAGAGCAAACCTCTGCGAGCATTGCCGTCGAGCCAGCTCGCCTTCATCTTCATCCTTTCACCTGCAACTCTCTTGCGAATTGCACCACTACCACCACCATGTCTGCCGAAGAAAAGACCAGAGTGTCGGGCGATATCACTCGCGCCGACAGCTCTTCTCCTGTCCTGCCCACTGTCAACCCTCTGGCTGACAAGTCCGCGCCAGCAAAGGCGGCTCTACACCCCATCTTCTATGTAGTGTGAGTTTGCCATTGGAAAAAAAGAGATGAGATGATGGATCTTGTTTGGCTAATGCGCAATGCAGCACATGGATTGGCTTCAGCTCTTCCGTTATTCTGTTCAACAAGTGGCTCTTGGACACACTCAACTTCCGTATGTGCTTCCCTCCTCACTCGTCAACTCATCAGAATGCATACTGACGCTTTTTGCTGCCAGGTTATCCCGTCATCCTCACGACTTACCATCTCACCTTTGCCACCGTCGTTACCCAAGTTCTGGCCCGCTGGACGACTCTGCTCGATGGCCGAAAGACTGTTAAGATGACCGGCCGGGTCTACCTGCGAGCCGTTGTCCCCATTGGTATCTTCTTCAGCTTGAGTTTGATCTGCGGCAACCTGACCTACCTCTACCTGTCGGTTGCCTTCATTCAGATGCTCAAGGCCACCACGCCTGTTGCTGTCCTGATTTCTGGCTGGGCCCTGGGCGTGTCTCAGCCAAACCTGAAGCAGTTCCTCAACGTCTCGGCTATTGTTGTTGGTGTCATCATTGCGTCGATGGGCGAAATCCACTTCGTCGTTGTTGGTGTCGCTTACCAGATTGCCGGTGTCATTTTCGAGGCTCTCCGACTTACCATGGTTCAGAGACTGTTGAGCTCTGCTGACTTCAAGATGGACCCTCTGGTGTCTCTGTACTACTTCGCTCCCATCTGCGCTGTCATGAACGGTGTGGTTGCCCTGATCTGGGAGTTCCCCAAGGTCTCCATGGCTGAGGTTTACAATGTTGGCTTCTTCACCTTCTTCCTCAACGGTCTTTGCGCCTTCATGCTCAACGTGTCGGTCGTTTTCTTGGTATGTTGCTTTCTCCTGAGCCTACTACACTATCTATGCATCTTCAAATTGGCTAATTGTCTTTGTTTCTACAGATTGGCAAGACATCCGCTGTTGTCCTCACCCTCTGCGGTGTTCTCAAGGATATTATGCTTGTTATCGCCTCCATGATGATCTGGGGCACCCAGGTGACTGCCCTTCAGTTCTTCGGCTACTCCATCGCCCTCGGTGGTATGGTCTACTACAAGCTTGGCTTTGAGGCTCTTAAGGGCTACGCCGGTGAGGCTGGCCGCCAGTGGGCTGAGTTTGGTGTTCGCAAGCCAATCCTCCGCAAGCTGTCCATCATTTTGATGGCAGTGTTGTTCATCTTCTGCCTCTTTGGTGGTCTAGCTCCTACCTATGCCCCCGAGTACGACCCCTCCAAGCTCGCCTCTGAAGTTACCAACCACTTCAAGGGCAATGCCGCCGCCGCTGCTGCCGCTCAGGGAGCTGAGTAAACGTCATGAATGAAACCATGGCTTCTTTTAGAGCCAACTGTAAAATGAAGTACGATTGCGTCAACGGCGTTGTTTGGTTGGAAGGACAGACAATCTAACGGTCAATCTTCTTTTTCTTGTGAGCGGCGGGGCCTTGATAAGGTTCCGGCGTGTTCTTTCATTCACCAAAAATCTAGCAAACAAAAAAGAGACCCCTCTGATTTGGAGACAAAGAGGGACTTGCGTCATCCTTTGGCTGTTGAGACCTGTTTTTTTTTATTGGTGTATAATTATAGAGCGTCGAAGCAGCACTCCAGGTCGATGCTGTTCGAACAAAGTTTGTATCACGCCTAGGTCTAATTAGATGTACTTTAGATGGCGTGAAAGACGAGTTCATAGAAATGTAGAGATGAAATCACTACAAAGCGTGCTAATATTTTATTTTTAAAGAAAAGATTTGAAAACCACATCATGCATTAAAGTTTGTGTGAAAATAATTTTTTTTTCTTTCTTCCTCTCCACAGTACGAAGCGAATGGCACTGGTAGTATTGAGGCGCAAAAAAAAATCAATTGGTGTAGCTACAAAGCCAAACGGTCTATCTCAAGTTGGTTTTTTTCTTCCCCTCTTTCGTGCCATTCATGAACCAGCGCCGGGTCAGGGACACTGGGGAGCGTAATCGTGTTTCCCTTCAGATCAATGTCGCTTTCGAGTCCCACGTCACTGGCAACGAGAACATTCACGTATTAAAGAAAACATGTGAATAATTTGATAATGAACATCATATTTGAGCCCATAAACCCTGGTTCCTTAAAAGTACCAATCGATGCTCTTTACATCCCGCCAACTCCCAAACCGTGATGGAGAAAACGATTTTTAATTTAAAATCCTAATGGGAAAAGAACTGGTTAGCATCTTTGATACATGGTTTGGTTTAGCAAAATCTGGATAAAAAACATACTCAGAGGGGTGAAGAACCATCGGTTCTTGCCGCTGGTGTATCGCTCCTCCAGAACCTTCTTGACAGTCTTCTTGGCGTCCTCTCGCTGGCTGACCTCCTTGAAGGTGTCTGCGGAGATGGTTCCCTTGATGCCCTCAAGCTCGAGGGTGTATCGGGTGGGCATCAGGTGGTTGTAGTTGATGACCTTGATGAAGGGCTTGACCTTGCTGCGCTTCTCCTGTCGGGTCTTGGACATACGACGGGTGATCTTTGAGGGGTAGCGCTCGATGCCGGCAACGATGGCGTGACCGAAGGGATGGGGCTTGTTGCCGTTATCGACGGGCTGGATGATGACGACCTGGGGAGAAAAAAAGAATCCATGTCAGCACTTCCGTTCGAAATATTATAAGTATTGTGAAATGGCAAGTCGTAAAGAGAGAGAGAGAGAAATTCCACAGCGCTCGTGCTCATATCAATTTGCCCTCCTCTTCCTCTGTACAGCTTTCCCTTCCCTCAAACCAACAAAACAAGCCTTCCATTGGGGGTAGGAAAAAAAATATGCGACGTCGATGCAAATTTGAGAAATTGAAGCTGGCGCATGGGAGATCGATTCATTCGTACCTTCTTGCCGGCATATCGGCCTCGGGTGATGATGGCAACACGGCCGACCTTGAGGAACTTCATTTTGTCCTGCCTGTGGGTGGTCGGTATTTGCTGGAAGGGTTAGGATTTCGTCGTCTAGAACCGTGATCGGGAATTTGGTGCAAAATTTGGGGTTTGTGGGCTGTCGATTTGGGGCAAGCGACTCGCAGGTGACATGTCACGTGGAGATTACGCTTGCTTATCGAAAGTGGCCCGTGCGCATCTCTTTTCGCTCTTAGTGTCAATTGAGATTCTTTTGGGATCCCGTAGAAAAAGAGCGATATACCCACACTAGCAGCTTAAATAAGACCTGAAGGAAGATAGAATCAAATCTACTTGCAATATGCCTGCGCCGACGTACATCATTTCTCGGGTTGCTGACCCTATATTCGCGGTCTTTATTGGAATATCGGCCGCTGCAACTAGAATTGGCCGCGAGGAGAAGGCCAAGGGCAAGACGACGAATGAGACGATAGAAGCTGGACTACGGTATGAGAGAATAGAAGATGCAAATCGAAATGCTTCATAGTTGCTGATTTATATTTTCATAGACGTATTGGGCTCTCTAAGAAGTAATTTTCTTTATGTGTATCTCAAAGCCTCAGCTCAAAAACGCCACTATTCTATGCTCTTTAGATACACAAACGCCAAATTCTGGGTCACAGCTACCATGTGCTGACCCATCTCATAACTATTCGTTTTCTCCTTGAAAATATAAACAAAAAAGGAGATCGCATGTACCAGGCTCATTAGAAAAAAAAAACTTTACATCTCAAATGCCGGACCATACTCCTTCTTCATCGCTTCTCGAACCATCTCTCCGCAGAGTTTTGCAGTTGGGTTGACACTGACGGCTAGAGCCTTTGCAATCTGGTTTCCATATCTGCCGCCGAGGGCTAAATCTCTTGAGGCCGCCTCTTCGAATTCTATGCGGGACCAAGAGGCTTCCTCGCGGCTGTCGTCAATATCCAGCTGGCGATCTAAAAAGAACTTGGCTGTTCTTAGGTAGATTGCCGCTCGTTGCGTGTGCGCCATAGACAACGTCCGAGCAGCTTGCGCAGACATGGGAGTCGTCGGTGAAGGTGGGGTGAGCAGCTGGATGGCAATATCCATATCCTCCAGAGCGCTCTTGGCGGCCTTTTTCTTCTCGGATTGTTCTGGTTGAGGAATCAACGGCATGGGCATGGTCGATGTGTAGTTCAGCAGCATGGCATCTCCATAAAGCCGCCGCATGATTTGAGCGCGGTTGTTTCTCGCGCTAGCGTATAGAGGATAATCTGAAATGAGATGACCAAAATCTGACACGCAAGTTTTGTAGCTTTCGATGGTCTTGTCCGTGTCCTCTTCACTCTGGAAGCTACTGAGCTGCGTCTCGATGGCCTGAAGAGTGCGAATGATGGTGCGCTCCCTCTCCATCACTCTCTCATAGACGCTGTGGTCGATGATTTGAGGATCGCGAGGCAGCGAAGAGTCGATGACGACGCCTGCGCCCGGGTTGGACTCGGGATCCTTGATCTTCTCGAGCACGTTGATGTCGTGCCGACTCAGCGATACTGTCGTCATTTTGGCTATGGTATATTTATATCGGCACTTGCGATCTCAAAGGAACGGGTATCAAGTTTAAACTTGTGGAATTATTAAACTGATGGGTTGGATTTGCTTGAACAGATGTATATGGAAAAGATAAAGCAGCGAGTGGCGGTTTCAATTCATATGA
The DNA here is from genome assembly GCA_030278935.1 of Trichoderma polysporum. Taxonomy (NCBI): domain Eukaryota; kingdom Fungi; phylum Ascomycota; class Sordariomycetes; order Hypocreales; family Hypocreaceae; genus Trichoderma; species Trichoderma polysporum. Next base: position 35,058 of record JARFTM010000173.1, on the reverse strand, counting down.
AACCCCAAACAGCCTACGATTGGGAGAATTACCTACAGTAGCCGCGTCAAGTGACCGGGAGCTACTCGTGCTTTCGCAGCACACTAGGCTTGACTAAACATTTACGACAAGCACTTCGGCAGCTGGCGGAGCTCTGACAATAAGCGGAATATTCTGTTTCTTATCTCAAAGACGATCGATCGGCTCGCGACTCTGCCAAATAGGACGCCCGCGTGGGCGCCCGCATGCCGTCACCCGTATGAGACGGTGGCGGCGGAACTTAAGCCGGGCCCAAGGCGGGGCGGCCATTGTCGGCTCTCCTCGGTTGGCACCGCCGGGGCGGCATGATTCCGCACGGCTTCTGACTCCCGGCGCTACGGCCTTTGGAGATTCGACGTTGCATTGATCATCGTGTCAAGGCCCCGCATCAGAACGAGGCGTCAATGGCAATGGCCAGTGAGAGAGCTTGCTTTTATCATAGCTGATGGCCTAACAGGCTTTGGTGCTTGTGCTCCGAGCTGGCCGGGGGGGATAAACGCATAGCCCTGCCTATTACACAGCAGAAAATCTGGGGTACCAAAGCGTAAGCCGCCTCGAAACTCTGAATCAACTTGGGCCGTTAGAACCCATAGGCTACTTCGCTTTGCTCGGGGGCGCGGGAGGTTTCCGATGGCACAAGAGGTGACCGTCGGTGGAGATGCTCAGATGAGATTCGCAAGATTCATAAACCTGTGCTGCCCGCCACATATTTGCCATCCGAGCAGCAAATCAGAATCTTCATATATCACCATATACCATATTCACTATTTCAAGACTTTTGTGTCTTGTCTAGCTATAAACACCTACTACCCCCTTTTTATCATCAACACATCTTGCTTTAACAAGCATATACAACCCGGTCTCCCCCAAGATCCACCCCCCAATACCTTCTGAGTGGCAATGTCCCCGTCTGCAATCAGCAACACCCCAGAGCAGCGAACTGCAACCAACGGCACCAACCCCGACAACTCTGTTATCCAACCGCCCGCCGACTTCACCGGCTATGATCACGTAACGTGGTGGGTTGGCAACGCCAAGCAGGCGGCCGCCTATTATACCAGCCTCTTCGGCTTCGAGACCACCGCCTACCGCGGCCTCGAGACCGGCAGTCGATACTTTGCCTCATACGTCGTCTCCAACAATGGCGTTCGGTTTGTCTTCACGTCGCCTCTGCGATCGGAGGCTCACCTCCCTGAAGATGAGCCCATCTCTGAGTCTGACAGGACTCTCCTGAAGGCCATGCACGCTCACCAAGAGAGACACGGTGATGCCGTCAAGGACGTTGCCTTTGAAGTAGACAACGTCGCGGGCGTATACGAGAAGGCTGTGGCCGAAGGAGCCATCGCCGTTCAAGGCCCAACCACCACCAAGGATGCCAACGGCTCCGTCACCACGGCCGTCATCTGCACCTATGGTGATACCACCCACACCCTCATCAACCGCCGAGGCTACACTGGCCCCTTCCTCCCTGGCTTCCGCGCTGGTAACAAGCGCGCTTCTGCCGTTGAGATGCCCAATGTGCCCCTTGCGCGTATCGACCACTGCGTCGGCAACCAGTCGTGGAACGAGATGGTCTCCGCCTGTGCCTTCTACGAGCAGTGCCTCTCCTTCCACCGCTTCTGGTCCGTAGACGACTCTCAGATCTGCACCGAATTCTCGGCCCTGAGCTCCATTGTCATGGCCTCCCCCAACAACCTCGTCAAGATGCCCATCAACGAGCCCGCCCCGGGAAAGAAGATGTCCCAGATCGAGGAGTATGTCATCTTCAACTCCGGCCCGGGCGTCCAGCACATGGCCCTCCTCACCGCCGACATCATCACCTCCGTCTCGGCCCTCCGCGCCCGAGGCGTCGAGTTCATCAACGTCCCCACCTCATACTATGATATCATTCGCCAGCGCCTCAAGACGGAGAAGCGCAGCTGGCAGCTTAAGGAGGACCTGGACACGATCCAGCGCCTCAACATCCTCATCGACTACGACGAGGGCGGCTATCTCCTGCAGATCTTCACCAAGCCGCTCATGGACCGCCCCACTGTCTTCATTGAGATTATTCAGAGAAATAACTTTGAGGGCTTTGGTGCTGGTAACTTCAAGAGCTTGTTCGAGGCCATCGAGCGAGAGCAGGATGAGCGAGGAAACTTGTAAATTATATAATGTTTACTTTTGAAAAAAAGAATAAAGGCGTGATCCATACTTAGGAGTTTTTTAACTTGGGCATTTGTATAATGCAATGGGAGCATTTGAATAGTTATGAGAATAGTAACTACGATTACGAATCATGCTGAAATGAAATTTTATCTATTTCAAAAAAGAAAATTGACTTGTGTCTTGATATCGTGATTTTTTTTTACTCCTTGTCCACTTGGGATAATAAAACTGTAGGCAGCCAAAAAGGTATCTCCTGTATCAGGGTACCAACCGTATATACTCCATGTATGCTCATACCCAGACGCCGTAAGTAACAAAAAAAAGGAGGCTATATATGTAGGAAATATTCAAACACGTCCAAATAATGTCTTCCATGACGCTTCTTGCAAACTGATTTCACCTAAATTCAAGTCCTCCCCTTCCCCATCTACTACCCGTCTATAGCCATCACTCCACCATTTGTATGCCCATTCCCATTTGATTCTACTGCATCGGCGATAGCATCAGCAGGGGCAGCTTGTGATTGACTCTGACATCCAGGACAATTGTGTATCACCATATGAGCAAAGACGTCGCAGTCAATGCAGAAATGATTGTCACACACTTGGCACTTGTACCTTCCACTCTCACTCACGCCTTTCGCTGGCGCCTTGGTGAGTGCCTCATCTTTCCCCTTCTCTTTATTGGGTTTTGGGGGTTCCTGAAAGGGACTCTGGCAGGAGAAACAGGCTATTGATCGCGTTGCTTCTGCCCATGGGACTTCGACCCAGTTTCGCAAAGGGAAGAGGTGGTGATATGAACGAGCAAGGTGTGTTGATAGGATGAGCGTCAGCCCGCAGGCGGGGCACTCTGAAGGTAGTCTGCAGACCTTGACGCCGCATCGAGTACAGAGATATCCCTCTCGGCAAGGTTTACTGTGGCAAGCACAATAGCTGGTAGTTCCACCGGGGGCAAGCGTCCGTGACGGAAAGCCCATCATTAAGAGACTGGACGTGCTCTGCTCTTTTGTTCGGTTCACAGGAGGCGTAGTTGCTGCCAGGAAGAGCTCCTTATAATGAGTTTCGTCCATGGCGACATTGTATTGCGATTCGTTACTCGCATTCGTCCGTGAGCAAAGCTCTGCGCAGATGGCAACCTGAGCGGATAATCCGACAACAGATACTCGTATTCGTTCAGCGATGAGGTTGCTGATGGTGTCGTGAATGTCGCCCGGATCGCTCGAGAGAAGGGCTCCATAGATGATGAGTACCTCTCGTGTGCCGTGGGAAGGAGCATGACTATCATCCAACGCCACCTTAGAGATTAGTTCAGCACATCAAAATGGCCTATCGAGCGATAGATCAATGGGTATCTGGGGTAGACAGCTGGCAATACTCACAACAACGCTCCCCGACACATCTCCAACGCATTCTGCAGGCTCGGGTTCCCCTGTGGATCCTGTCCGTCCAGCTCTCGCAACCGCTCCAGATGCTCAGCAGGATTCCCTCCCATGTCACTCACTCGAATCGCCACTCCATCCCTCATGCCGAAGATAGCCAGCTGTGAAATCGGGTTCTGTTCAAAGTACTCCCTCACAAACGCTGCCGCGTAGCTCAGCGTCAGCCTGTACCGCGTCGGCAGCAAGTCCTTCTCCGCCATCGCAAACGACATGTCCAGCACCAGCACTAGGTGCCGTATGATGCCCCTCTGCAGAGGCGTCGTGTCACGCAGCAGCCGTCTGCGCCGCTCGGCCTCGTAGCCCGCCAGGTTGAGCATGCCATCGTCTTCCTCAGGGAGATCTGTCTCCCATGTTCGCCTGGACTGTTCCCATGCTTTGGAGCCGTTGCGGTCGCGCTTCTTCTTCGACGGCTTCGAGCCTTTGGATCGAGCTGCGCTCGGGTCGCCGTCGGTCACGGTATGGTCCATGATGTCGTCGTCCGACATATCGACGACGTACTCGCCGTCGGAGTCGGCCATGGTGAATTGGATGGAGATGGCAGTCGCAAAAAGTCTAGGGTATACGGTATACGATAGAGTGAGGATAAGTCTTGAAAAAGGGAAATAAATGAGTGTGGTTGGCAGAAAGAATTAGATGGCAGGCTAGCTAGAGAGTTGGAGTAGTGATAATTGGTAAGGCTGTTAAGAAGATCATTATCTCAGCCTCGTTAGTGCTTTGTAGCTCCCCACTAAATGCACTAACCTATCAGATCGAATCTACGTACTTCGGTACTTTAATTCCAAACCAGCACACTATAAAGAACATTGAACTCACTCTATCTCATTTTGTGACCCGAAAAGCTGTGGAATATTTTGAATCTGAAACTGCATCTTTCCATTACCGGTGAATAACACTCACTCCATCGGGGTATACTACAAAGTCATATCTAAACCACTATACAAGCTATCGAGCCATGAAGCCCATTTTAGCATGTAACCACCTAGAACCAGGAACACATATTTTCCTTCCCACATACTTTCTCCAACTCACAAGATGCCTTAAAACCAAAGGCGCACCAGTACGCAAAACATTGTTATCGAAGAAACTTCAAACGCCTCGCTGGATGAGGGATTGAACACACACACACACACCACACACACAAATAGCAACTTCAACTCCAACATAATGCGGCTGGCCACCCCGTCTTCTCCCCTCCTCCTCCTCCCCCTCCACACAAAAAAAAAAAAGAAATCCATCACTGCTACCGTATTCCAGCAGTTCCGTATGTGATGCGTGAGCGCGTCGTTCGACTCGTTATCAACTCGTCGGGTAAAAAGCGTATATATGGTGAGAAGGAGAATAAAACAAAGAAAAAAACGAAACCATCAATGCTACCACCTGTAAACGCCGAGTGTCGAAAACCCAAAATATCGCAAAATTATCTTAGTTGTACGGCTGCGAGTTGTACGATTGAGAGGCATAGCCTTGATTGGAATAGGCCTGGGCGGCATATCCCGTATTAGTAGTATAGCCTGGGGCTGTGTAGGATTCGGTTGCAGGCATAGGCCAGTCATCTTCAGTGATACTCGACCAAAAGACCCAAATCATGCCGACTGCCAGCAGTGTGAAGAGCGTCTCAAAGAGGGCTCCGTCAATCTTGCCGCTGGTCCCGTTACAAATGTACTTGCTGACAACATAGTTGAAAACCTGGCCGATGGCGAATAGCAGAGCAGCTGCGGTCAAATAAAGCATCGGGCGGAGCTCTCCCAGGATTCGAAGTACGAGAATAGTTTCGAGAACGTAAAATGCAACAAAGAATAGCAGCGGAACAAGCTGGTATAACACATAGAGGGCAATATTGCGGTTTGGGAGCTTGTAGCTACTATCCCAAAATCCGGTCCAGCTGAAGCCTGTGTCGAGAGCAATGTAGCCAGTACCAATAAAGAGCGCGCCAGCCGAGATCGCCAGCAGGGTCAGAGATAAGGGGGTTCCATCGTCAAGTAATTGGTATCCAACAACAGCGTTTAGCATGAGAATCCAGGCAGTTGCAATAATCAAGCCAATGTGGATGGCACTAAAAGCCTAGATGAAAAAAAAAAAATTGTCAATAAACGATGAACCAGTATCACGGCGATCGGAGGAATGAAGCGAGTCAAATCAAGGGCTGGCAGGCAAACGTACTATGCGCACGGTATTGTTGAGGGGGAATTCGCCAACGGAGAAAATTTCGCATATGCTAATAAGAATATAGCCGAGGAGGAATAGCTGAATCTCACTGTAGTGTCATGTTAGCTCTGTTATCCAAAGTCTGTGTATGGTAGTACATACCGCCGACCCACGGCGGCCTTTTTCTTGTCCGCCTTGAGGATCAAGAGCGACGCCATGACAATACCAATACCACATAGGATGATAGATCCAATGTTGCCCAAATGCCGGCCACCGCTCAGCGAAATTCCTCTGAGCTCACATCCTCCCCATGGGCCGGTTTGGTTGTGAAATTGTTGAGATAGCAGCTGTAACAAGCGAATGGTTAGTTTTTGGACATGATGATCGTTTGTGTTTGTCTTCGTCTCTTCATTCTTCCAACAAACTTACGTTGCAGACCGGCAATGTCGAATCCTTGCAAAAGTCCTATTTACAAAATCTGTCAGCCAAACTAGTTACACAACACCGTGAGAGGTGAGATATGGAATGCGATATAGATTGGACGAAGGCATACACCAAAGTTTCCAAAGGCCGTGGACCCCATTGTGACTGCGGATGCTTTGGCAGTTCGGTCAGCACGCGAGCAGCATCCAGCGGTGCAATCGCAATTTGGGTGGCAGAATTGGCGAGAATGGCAATAGGAGTGAAAGTCGATCGTCAGATGCAGCAAATCGGTGTCTGGTTGCAGGTGGCGCTAAGGCAGCTGCAGAAGCCGGACGAGGAGCGCGTATTAGGGCGGAGATGCAGAAGAGGCACAAGCCCTGGCTCTTTCGTTTCTTTTTCTCCTCTTCTTCTTCGCTACTAGGGTCCGTTCCAGTCGGATCGAAGTTCGCGAGCCAGCGAAAGTAGCCGGTGATTATAGCAACGTGATTGCGCGGAGTTGTGCACTCTGCCGTGGTCTGGCGCTGTGGTTGCGACGGCAATGAATGGGGCGAAGTACGAAGGAAGTACTGGTTAAGTAACCCAGGAATAAAAGGTGTCGTCGGCGGTGTATTATGCGCGATGTCGTGGCTGGACTATGGACAGCTTCCAATGCGTCTCCCCGTCGACGTCTGTGCCTTGATCCGGGCCAGATCAGACACTCCAATCTGATCAAAGACGAGGCCTTGTCGCTTCCAGGTGGGTTATTTTGGCTGTTGTGGAGGAGGAGAGTGGGAAGAAAAGGACGCCGTGGGCAGTTCTAGGCGTGCTGTAGGCAAGGGAGACTCTACAGTAATGGCACGACGGAAAACTGGGGGCGTTCGACGCACCTGCGGCAACTGGGGCGCCTGACGATACTTGTATCGATGCTGATACCACGGGGGGTACAAGTACCGCAGAGCAGCACCGCCGATACATGCAACGCACAAGTACCTACGACATGGCATGATCAGAGCAGCAGGCAGTTGCAACACTATACCAAGACCTACAGGGACCTTTTGGGTCGCCAAGTCTCGCTCATAACAGCCTGTGCTCTGCGAGCGGTTGGGCGCCGCTAAACAAACCACCATTGTCTTCCCCTAAAGCCCCGTCAAGCCCCCCCGGGGCCTAGCACTGGGCCTAGCACTGGGACCGAGCCTTAGCGCACTGGCCGGCGCCCTTTAGGCCAGGTCCTGGCGGTGCTGGACCCAACTTGGCAGCTAAAGCAGGAACGGGCTCGCTGAGTGGACGAGGTGGAGCCTCGGGTGATCCCACGCTAGAGATATGCGCAACATGATTGGCGGTTCAGCGGTTGTTGACAGGGGACCTCCCTGTTTGGGAAAGCTGACGATGGGCGAGACAAAGAGAGCGCAAACGCAGCACGGAGCACGCCAGTGTTACCTTATCCAACGTTAAGGGTGAAGAACCCTGGCACCTGATTAGTTCTTTGTCTTCTTCCAGCAGCTGGTATGAAATACAATATGTACTTCGTATATATGATTACACACATACAAAATCTTCATTTAATGACTGTAAGCAATATCATCATCGTATGGAAACAAGTACCACGGGAATGCAGTAAGCACCTTGGGATGCGCTACAGCGTTCTATGTATAATTGCTGCTGCTACTACTGTACTGTACAGCTGCTAACGAAGCGGCTTCGTACGAGTATGGCTAACACTACCTACCTAGTAGTAGCGCAGCCAATCGACATGTCTCTCAGACATCACGTACATAAATAGTAGAGTAAGCTACGTGGCGCCGCATATCAATGTGTGGCTCGTAACGGCCTGATGGTCCAACCGCTGCATCGCTTAGCTGCCACGCATTGCATCTTGCAGACGATCCTCATGCACGCTGACTATTCTTTTCTTTTTCGCTTCTTTTTTTCTTCGTCTTCTCTTGCTCTTCTCTTCTTCATAAATCATCAAAACTGTTTTAGCGAGCCAATGGGAGCTCTCTCTACCATCTTCATTCTTTAGTCTTCCGTGGTCAGATTCTGCATGAGAATCCCGGTCCTGCTTCTAATCCGAGGCCCCAAGCACAGGGCATGTTCATGCGCTTTTTTCGGCTTTGGGCTCCCTCATGCATCGCGCACTCCACAGCAGCTCCATAGTAGGTCATACGGAGCAGCACCACGAATGGCGGCTCTGCAGAGATGCGTCAATGCTCTAAAAATGGCAATTCGATTCTTACTACGGAGTAGCAGTCCGCGCATGTGCTTCGTATATGTCTGACCCCTACTTGAATGCTCTATATTTAAACGTGCGAGGCAGCATCGTTTGCAGTGCACACATGTAGACAACCAACGTGAAAATTCACGCTCTATTAAGTTGTGCAAATAAAAGTACCCCCAAACACCGTCATCCTATGAGAAGCGGCCCACGACTTATTAGTGTGAATCGTGTGTTACGGTTAAATTACTTCAAAATTCGGGCGGGTCCCTCCCAGAGCTGTACTACAAGTATGGCCATGGTTTTTAAAATTGCACTCTCGCTTCCGTACCACTCTTCTTCCCAACAGCCAGGCTTGATCGGTGATCGTCGGAACAATCGCCTTGTTTGTTTTACGCGTTTCCAACATCCGCTGCCATCCCGCGTTGACCAGCACAAGCACGAAGCTGTACCGGTACGCCGGCGGAGCACAAGAAGTCCGAAATCCCTAACGGATGGGTACGGCTACAATTATGTTTCTTGGCAATAAAAAAGCAATTTGTAGCAAACAACCGGACCAGGGTCCACAGTGGAGGTTGTCATAACCATGAAAATATCTTGATTGTGAATAATGCTCATCTCATCGACCCAGCATCGGGATTTGCAAGGTTGCATGCAGAAGGAAGCCGGTTGTCATACTGATTTGCCATACCAACAAACCCAGCTCATGTTAGGTACATGGTACGCGGCGTCCCCAACCCGGAACACACCCTCCGTATTTCTGGATACTACTAGGTACTATACGAAGTACAGTATGCACAATCTCCCTCGTTGCTCACCAAAAAAGGGAAGAGGGCACGATATTAGTCTATCCATCGTTCTACAAACATATACAATCCTCATAAATAGCAGAAAATCTCTCCCGCCGGGAATTGAACCCGGGTCTCAAGCGTGACAAGCTTGCATACTGACCACTATACTACGGAAGATGTGCCAGGCGTTGAGCGTCTGTTGTAGCGGATCACGTGTTCGGGCTGATCGATTTTATTTTATGAAGCCTACGGATACTTGATGCCTTACCATGTACCAGTAATCTCTGCAAGCGCAGATTCCATTGAGTGACATAATGCTGTTCAAAACCCTGAGGTGTAAACCAAAAACTTGAAATTATGTCCGTGAAGGGCTACGTAGACGCGAATTCACGCCCAGTTGTTTGAAGTAATTTAATTGCAATTTATGTCCTCACCCCCAGCTTACCACAGGCTAGTTTTACAGAATAACCTCTGGTTCTACTCCGCACCCTTAATATTATTATTTTTCTAGGGTAAGTCGACGACCAAATTTTCAGTTGCGCGTATGAGTATTCAAAATGTTGCTTTGCTTGCTATAAGCTGCTAATTAGATGATTAATTGATCCGAGCATTTTATACCTGAGTCGTCACCAATTCCGCTCAAAGTCCTATTATGCCTTACAAGTTCCTACCTGAGTCTGCCTCATGCCAGGATTAATAAGGTACTGACGTGCACTCAGTATAGCTACTAGGTATTGTAGCGACTCGTAATCTCTACTAGTACGGCGTTTCATACTCGACTTCGTTGAAAGAAAAAGTCATATAAAGCGGCATGAGAATCGGGCTGAGTACATGCAGGAAAGCCGAAAAGGGATGCAAGTGCAGATGGAAAATATATATATAACAGACGTGTCGCATTCTGGTTGGATCAATTACAAGCATGTGTGCAGCCTATGATAAAGTAGTAGCGAATCGGCTTAGCCATAATCCAAACTTGAGGGTTGCATTATGTACCTCCAATACGGACATCTACGTGCATATAATGGTCGCCTCGGAGAGATAACATCTGCCTAGCAAAGTTAGGAATTGACGTTACTCCTCTATCATCCGCCACATGTTTAATGCCCCTATTTCCCCATCCACAATAAAACAACAAGAGTATAATGCGGCGAATTCTTAAAAAGGGGAAAGAGAAGCTGTTGCAGTCACGATCGAAAAAAGATGACGCATCGATTCAATCAGATTTACAATCTGTGCCGGATCCCAGGTCTCCTCCCGAATCTGATCTCAGGCTTGCGCCAAATTCTGAGCCCGATATCGCACCTAGCCAACTTCAAGGGCGGCTATGGAATGAAGCATACGAACAGCTTAAATTGAACAATGCCGAACTTGTGGAATCGTATGAGAGAATAATCTCCCAAGAACTCCCTCGCGATCAGCAAGGGTCGTCACAACCTGCGCTTCTGGAGAACCGAATCGAAACAGCTTGTGATGAAAGATGGAAACAAATGAAAACGATCATGGAGGCGGTTCTGGAGCGAACGGAAAGGAAGGTTGTAAAAAAGCAGAAAATTGGCGGTAGTTTGATAGCAGTCAGCACTGCCATGAATCAAGCCGTTCGGGCCGTTCCAGAAGCTGCTGTTGCGTGGACTGGCGTATGTTTTGCTCTCGAGGTAGGCCAATCAGCTCAATGCTTTTTTTTTCTGAGATTTAACTAATGATATTGAAGATGCTCTCAAATTCTGTCCAAGAAGCTAAGGTTAATCACGAAGGCCTTGTATACGTTATATCCAGGATGGACTGGTACTGGCATCTTGTGGACCTTCTCTTAGATGGCAATCGGGATGAATCTACATCAAATACACTGCGAAATCGGACGGAGAAGCATATAGCCGATTTGTATCGGAAGCTTCTACTCTATCAAATGAAGAGTGTGTGTCGTCATTATCGCCTACATGGACCGGCGATCTGGAGAGACACGATTAAGGCTGATGACTGGACTGGTCAATTGGATGAGATTCAGAATGCAGAGACTGCTGTCCAGGAGGACTTGGAACTGTTCAATGCCTTCGAAATACAAAAACGGCTTGGTGAGATTGACTCTGCTAGCAATTTTCTGCGAAGCGAGATACAAGGCATCTGGTCGATGGTTCAAGAACATATTCTCAGTAAAGAAGAGGAGCAATGTCTAAAAGATCTGCGTGTCACCGATCCTCGTGACGATAAATACCGAATCGAAGAGACTAATGGGGGTCTTCTACAAGGCGCCTACGACTGGATTATAAAACACAACGACTTTACTGCCTGGCAAAATGATTCAAAGAGTCGGTTGTTGTGGATTAAAGGTGATGCTGGCAAAGGAAAAACGATGCTAATGTGTGGTATTATCGACGAACTGCAAAGGCAGGCCACTAACCCTTACTATTTCTTTTGTCAAGCTACTGATCCGCGACTCAACAACGCTACAGCTATTCTACGTGGCCTGGTTTACTTACTGGCTGATAAGAATAGACACCTTCTCTCATACATTCAAGAAAAATATGACCAGGCAGGCGCAGCTTTGTTCCATGACGCCAATGCATGGGCCTCCTTATCTCAAACGTTCACCAAGCTTCTACAGGATCCTTGCTTGGTTGACCAAGTGTTTATGATCGATGCGCTTGATGAATGCATGACGGACCGAGAGCGGCTTCTTGATCTGGTTGTCAAGAATTCTGCCAATTCTCGCGTGAAATGGATTGTATCGAGCCGAAACTGGACAGAAGTCGAGGTACAATTTAGCACAATCTCACAGAAAGTTCGATTATCCCTTGAGATAAACGAGGAGTCAGTCTCTGAAGCTGTTCGCTATTACATCGATTATAAAACGGCTCGCTTGAAGGAACGCACAGGGCTGGACGACGAGACGGAACTAAAAATTCGGGAGTATCTGACCGACAATGCGAGAGGAACTTTTCTGTGGGTGGCTTTAGTCTGCAAAGAATTGTTGAAGTTGGCAGTGCGCAAACGACATGTTTTGAAGAAGATGGTCGAGTTCCCACCTGAGCTTGGCCCTCTCTATGAAAGGATGATGAAGCAGATTCGTGAATCGGAGGATTCCGATATGTGCGAGAGGATTCTCAAACTGGTCGCTATTGTCTATAGGCCCATATCCTTAGCGGAGTTATCGTCCCTCTTGGATATTCCAGATGACTTCAGGGATGAAGATCTTGAGGAACTGGTCACCGCATGTGGCTCTTTCCTGGTTGTGAGAGAAGGTATGGTACGGTTTGTCCATCAATCCGCTAAAGATTTTTTGCTCAAAGATGAGAAATTCGTTTCTGAACTTGGGAGTCAGCATCATGCTGTTCTTTGCAGATCGTTGGGCATTTTATCGATGACTCTGTATCGGAACATGTATAACCTCCGCCATTGCGGCACTCTTATCAAAGATCATAAGCCAAGTCAAGGCCAAGATGTACTAAGACACGTGCGTTACTCTTGCGTCTTTTGGGCAGATCATCTTAATGCCGTCAATGACTCGGACAGAGAGAGATACAAGTCTAGTCTACAGGATGAAGGCATTGTCCACCGTTTCCTCAAGAAAAAGCTCTTAAATTGGTTAGAAGCCCTCAGCTTAATGGAGAGAATGTCAGATGCTGCGAGGACTGTAAGGATCTTAGAGAAACTGGTGAGTCCTTTTTTTTATTCTATCATGAATAAGACAAAACAAAATCTAACCGATTTCTAGATAAAAGATGATGGAAGTATGATATTTAATTTTGTTAATGGCCTATATCGCTTTGTCCTTTCCTACAAGATTGGAATCGAGCTGGCACCTCTGCAAGTCTATAACTCAGCACTTTTTTTTAGTCCAATCTCCAGCATAGTAAGGCAGACGTATGTGGAGACTGAAGGGCCAAAGTGGGTTACTACAAAGTCCGAAATGCAATCAGACTGGAGTGCTTGCCTTCAATCCTTTGAAGGCCACAAGAAAAAAGTTGGAGCATTGGCATTTTCACCAGATGGGGTGCATTTAGCGTCCTGGTCGGCTGATGCGGGAAAGATTTGGGATCTGGAGACAGGTGCATGTCTACATACATTCATGAGCAGTGGTAAGGGAGCTTACCAGGTGGCCTATTCACCGCACGGCAAGTATTTGGCTGTTGGGTCATATTATACAGTCCAACTCTGGGATGTGACAACATTAGCTTGTCTATACACATTTCAGAAAGAATTTTCAACTCCTACTGGTCTAGTGTTTTCGCTAGACTGCACACAGCTGGCTGTGAGAGGCGATAATTTCTTAAAATCAAGCCAATTAGATATGTATAGCGTCCAATCCTGGGATCTTGGCACAGGAACGGAGCTGGGTACGCCTGATTTCGATACAGATATTTGCTATGACACTGCTTTTACACCAGATGGAGCACTCCTCGCGTTGATAGCTGAAAAGAACGGAACGAATATTCGCGTTCGAAATTTGACTACAAATTGGCATCCACCTGCTCTTGATATCAAGCACAATACAGGGGCTGGTAGGCTTGGTTCAGCAGCATTTTCAGCGAATGCTGCTTGGTTGGCATTGGAAATACCAAGCGATAAAACTATTCAGATTTTTGATTGTTTAACGGGTGCATGCCTTCAAACAATAGGCATACAGTTATCTGGTATCACTTTTTTGGAATATTCGATAGATTGTACCAAGCTATTATTGGTATCGAATGACGACGAATGTATTCAAGTTTGGGATCCTGTTACAGGTGCATGTTTGAAGCAACTCTGCGTTAGCTTATCCAAGTTCCCGGCTCCTGAACTAACAGCAAGATCTCCGGATTGTATGTTATTGGCCGAGGCGTGGGATAACAAAGAAATCAGAATATGGGATATGACCATCGGCACCTTCCTACAAACGCCTAGAGGCGATAGGCATGGAATCAGAGCCGCTGTGTTTTTGGCAGATAATGCACCCCTCGTAACAGTATTACGCTCCTCCGGTTTAGTTGAAACTTGGGATCCGACCACGGGCGCGTGTATAAAGCAAATTGGCGACCTGAATAGTACATATATGTCAATGACATTCTTCCTAGATGGAAACCGGTTGGCGCTAGGGGGGTACGAGGAGATTGCGATCTGGGACATATCTTCCGCCGTGCGCCTACGGACGATCAATATCGATCGTGAAGAGCATGTTTCATCAATAGCGGTTTCGTCGGACGATAATCTCATAGCAGCTAAATATTACCTAACATCCGATATTACGATGTGGGATTTAGCCACGAATGAAATTTTGCGAGAGATCTCTTTCTCTGAAATATCGGACTATGCCAGGGAGAGGGGTATGGCGTTTTCATCAGACAATACCCAACTTGGTGTGACGTTAGACGATGGTACCGTTCTAATATACGACATAGATAAAGGCACACTTCTTCAAAACCTTAACAACTTCTATGATGCTGGACATGGTCCCCATACTGCTTTGTATAATTTTGATCTAAACAACTTGATGCATGATTCGCTGACCAAGAGAGATCAAAATTCGAATCATAGATTCAAATTGTCAACATTCAGCATTTCTTCAGGAGGGACATGGATTCTCAGAGGACAGGAGCGGGTGCTGTGGCTCCCTCCAGAGTACCGGCCCTACGTAATGGCAGTCTATAACTGCTTTTTCGTTATTGGGAGGCATCCCGAGCAATTTCTATGTCTCCATTTTGACATTGACGAATTGGATAAGGAGCTGGCAGGGAATACTGTCATCATAGCGTAGCGATTACCATGACAGACTATAGCTCTGTGATGAAACGAGTCTCACAATGTCTAGGCTCATTGGAAGCATTTTCATTAGAATAGCGGAAGAGAGCTGTCTTAAATTCTGAGAAACATTATCTATAAATGAGTCACTGGGCATGATTTTTCTCCGCCCATGACTACCATAGATGTCTTGCTCGCGTCGTGACCCCGGCCCCCTCCCGGGTTGATTAATCGGACCCGACCCGGAGTCGGGACTAGACCGGGGATCGTGAGTTACGGCATTTTGACACCCACCGGGCTAAGACGGGACCGACACTTATGGAGACAAGAGCCTGAGCTCTTCCACTGTATGGCCCGAAGTGGACGTTCACGATATGATTTAGATGTACGAAGTATGGAGTGCTATTCTGTTTACGTTTGACGTTCTTTCATACCTAGCTGGTGCCCGTTTATGGCGGATGCCTAGAGTAGCCACCAAGCTTTTCTTCTTCTGCTTCTTCTCTGCTTGACACCAAGCTGAGCTACTGGCGAACTGAGCGAAGTCAGCCTTATACGAAGTACCCAGCCATCCCCATCTCGTACCCCGCGCTGGCTGCTTTGCCGCAAATCGCCGTTGTCGCCCAGTTATCGGACAGTCTGATGCCATTAAAGGCATGCCAGAGTTTTTTCAGACCTGCTGAGGGTAGCGCTTCGCCCGCTTAATCTGAGAAGATCTGCACGGGACCTTGTCTGGAGATGTCGTCTGACGTCGCTGTCCCCCACAGCTGAGATTGAATGGATTTGCATGTTGTGTCCTGCAATTGCCCGCCTAGACGACTAGCGTGGCTCAGGCGCCGTTTAGGTGCTGACGATCACTGGGGGCGGGATGATATCCAGAGCGCCAATTACGGAGTATACGAAGTGTAGATAAATCAGGAGGTTTGATGTACATATGTACAGTATGTACAGTATACCAGGTGATGATAATGTCTGGCTGTGAAACGTGAAATGGACCTTATTTTTCTACAGATGTGCCTTACATGCTAGCGTCTAGACTCATGGCATGGATAGATTTCAATTTAGAGATGTTGAAATGCGATAGAATATTAGGTTCCGTGCCAAATATATTCGTGCAGTTTGTAGCGCCCAGGCGTCGTCGCGCAGTGGTGAGACGCGGCATCCCCTGAGAGGCGCATTATCTGCGGATCTAACGGGCGAGAGCGCTGTAGATTAGGGGAGTCCGTCATCTCGGGCTTCCCTGTGCCCGTCAAATCAGTTGAACTGGACTTGGCGATCTGTCCATCCGTAGTTTTCTTCTTTCTTCCTTTCTTTCTTTCTTCTAACCTCTCTTACTTTATCTCTTTTCCTTTACCCAACCAACATCCGATCCTCCTCGGCGAATTGTTTGCGTCCTCATTTTCATTCTTTTTGTGTGATCTACCGCCCAATTGCCTCTTATTCAGCAGGAATCAAAATTACTGCCGCGCCACACAGCTCGCGCGCCGCCACTGGACAATTTGCGTCTCTCTCTCTTCCTCATCTCCACCTTTTCGCTGCCTTCGTCTTCGCTCGTTGGTCTTGTCTCGTCTCGTCTCGCCTTTGTCTCTCGCTTTTCTGCAAAGACTTAAGACTCTCTTCCACCATCCAATTCAATCAAGTCCCTTGTTGCTCGTCTGCTACCCAAAATCTTGCCTTGCTAGCTCCTAAAAAAGACACCCCTCACTCTACCCTCGCATCCGCTCCATCGTGGTGCATCTGTCGCAACTCCACTCGCACTACAGCCGGCCTAAAACGGACCCCCAGTGACGTATCGTGAGGCTCGTGGATCACGGACTTCGGGTCATCTGCGTCGCTCAGGCTGGACGCATCGCCGCATCGCTGGACCGGAGCTGTACATGCACCTAGACATCGCCGCGCCTCAGAATTCGCTGCTTTTTCAATTGTACCTTCGCTGCATTGCTCTTGTACCTCTGCCGGCCCCCCCAGCTCCGAGCTGCCAAGGTGTTTCACTCCGCTTGACTCGGCCCCAGCAAGACAGGTTTTACCAAGCCAAGACGTCAAGTCTCTGACTGACTGAGTCCTCCGCCAATCTGTCTTTGTCACCAGACCACATACCTGGCCCGGCAACATCCTCATCTGCTCCCTTCGAGGTTGCTTCTCTGCGCCTCTGAGCCCCATCGCGCCCACCCCGGCGCCTTAGAATCAAGAGTCTGCGGGCGGGTGCTGCTGCTGATCAGCCCCCAAAACCACCCAACATTCCTCCCCAAAAGTCGACTCGGCTCCCTTCCAACATCCCTCTCCGGACACTGCCTTCACGCCCCGACCTCGACCCAGATCTCGACCAAGACTCGCCATCGGCGTCCCTTCTATCCACCAGGGGCTACGGCGCCCCTCATCAGCTTCGCCCGTCGTCCGAATCCGAGACATCGTCGTCCTGGACCGACACTGGGGACATAGGCGACCAGTTCGGCGACGAGCCCGACCCGGTCCGCATCCAGCTTCCGGAAGACATTGAGAACGAGCTGCTCGCCGGAGTCCAGCGCCGACAATTGAAACCGCCCTACAAGTCGCAAAAGAAGGTCCGGATCCACGACCCGTCACCGCATCGGCGTCACCACTCCTTCTCGCCGTCTCCCATCATCGATAAAGAGGCTATTGAGATTCCCGACACCCGCCCTCGACCACCAACTCGGACAGAACGCTGTATCGGCTCCATCATGGCGGGATCTTCAGGTTCCATTCATGGCCTTACAGGCAAGGCTCTGCTGTACGACCTATATTTCCCTGTCTTGGTTTAGTCTTCACGATGAGAGTTTAGCTATACTAATGACGTTTGCGACAGGTATTTTACAAGCATATTCGTTTCATTAGGAGTTTTTCTTTTTGGATATGATCAAGGTGTCATGTCGGGCATCATCACGTAGGCTTCCGCTTCTCTAATCTGCTGCGCAACAAATTGGTACACGGTACTGACGTTCATTCTCCCAGAGGCCCGTATTTCATCGATTACTTTAACCACCCATCAAAAGCTCAGGTAGGGACAATGGTTGCCATCCTCGAAATCGGAGCGTTTATTTCATCTCTCATTGTTGGTCGTGTCGGTGATATCATTGGCCGGCGACGATCTATCTTATATGGTTCCTGTATTTTCTTCGTCGGAGGAGCGTTGCAGACACTTGCCACGTCGATGGCGATGATGATGGTCGGACGAATAGTCGCTGGTTTCGGCGTCGGCATGCTTTCCACCATTGTGCCTGTCTATCAGTCCGAGATCTCTCCACCGCACAACCGCGGCAAGCTTGCTTGTATCGAGTTTTCTGGCAACATCATCGGATACACGACTTCCGTGTGGGTGGACTACGGCTGTGGTTTCATCGAGAGTAACCTATCATGGCGCATTCCTCTTATGATGCAGTGTATCATGGGCGCTCTTTTGGCATTGGGAAGCTTGATAATTGTGGAATCGCCCAGGTACAGAGCCACCAGTCATTATGCCCGCTTATCAATGAGATACTAACCGCTTTATTCTATAGATGGCTCCTAGATAACGACCACGACGAAGAAGGCATGGTAGTCATTGCCAATCTCTATGGCGCCGGCGATATTCATAATGCCAAGGCTCGCGACGAGTATCGCGAGATCAAGATGGATGTCCTTCTTCAGCGCCAAGAGGGTGAAAGGTCGTATGCTGAGATGTTCCGGCGGTATCGCACTCGAGTATTTATCGCAATGTCTGCCCAGGCCCTTGCGCAGCTCAACGGCATCAACGTCATATCCTACTACGCCCCGTACGTCTTCGAATCTGCTGGTTGGGTTGGCCACGATGCTGTCCTCATGACTGGCTTTAATGGCATCACTTATTTCCTTTCCACTATTCCGCCATGGTACCTTGTTGATCGATGGGGTCGACGAATGATTCTTCTCACTGGCGCTGTTTTCATGGCTATCTCTCTGTCTCTCATCTCATACTTCCTCTACCTTGATATTTCATGGACTCCTAGAATGGTTGTTCTGTTTGTCATGATATACAATGCTGCTTTTGGCTATTCATGGGGACCGATCCCTTGGCTCTACCCTCCCGAAATCCTACCTCTTAGCATCCGCTCCAAGGGTGCCAGCTTGTCGACTGCTACAAATTGGGCCTTTAACTGGCTCGTTGGCGAAATGACACCAATTCTGCAAGAGTGGATCAAGTGGCGCCTGTATCTCGTCCATGCCTTCTTTTGTGTTGCTAGTTTTGTAATTGGTAAGTCGCTCGCGTTGATAACAACACTCATAGCCTTTTTTACGTCTTGAGACTGATTGCTGACCTCATCTGTTTAGTTTATTTTATCTACCCAGAGACTTGTGGCGTCCGTCTCGAGGATATGGATTCGATATTCGGGGATGCCAGCACTGTAGCTACCCCATCCATCCGTGCAGAAACTGGGTCACTTATCCAAGGTGGATCGCCAATTGGATCCGGCCGTATGCCTTTCCGCTCAACTACTCCCATTCCAGGGCTCTCTCTTGACCCTCCCGATGTCAATGATAAAAAATCTGTCACCCAAAGTGGCGGTGACGACCGAAGCATCAGTGGATGGTTGTCGAGGGTCGTCAACCGTGGCCGCTCAGGTAGTTCGAGCAGCGGACAAGGGCGATATACTCCAATCGGTCAGCAAGAAGACGAGGGTCGTAATGACAATTAAAACGGGTCGTCCTATTCATTTTTTTTTGGAGTACCCCAATAGATCTTTCTCTTTTCATTTTCATTGTTTTTGGGCACATAGACAGCGGGGCGAAGTATGGTTGCCATACTTGCCGTTCTATTAGGCACTTGACTCGGCCTAAGCTACTTACCAGCAAAAGGGGCTGGTTTAGTATATAAGATGGACATAGATTGCACAGATTACATGTGTGTAGAGACAGAGAAACCAGTATGGCGGTCTTTCAGGATGAAGAAATAATATCGATCCTCATGAATCTCTTTGAGCGAGATGAAGAGGTTTGAGAACTGTTCAGCCAAGAGAAGTAATAACTTCAACGGCTCGTAGTGCCACACGGTATAGATGGATGAAGAGCCGGGAAGCTACGCCGCTACTGGTACGAAAGACCTACTAGGTACTTAGTAGTACTATTGAATAGTTACCATATAGCGGTATATCAAGCAGCGCTTGAGAGTTTGCATCGCCTTTAAAATATTTCCGCTTGAAATTATAAAATGCGCAAAAGTTGCGGTGTCAGAATACAGTCTCGGAGCTACCCCGTGCATAACAATTGGAAGCGCACTGTATAAAATCTGATAAATGAGCCCAGTTTTAGTAGCTTTATTAGTACAATCAAGCACATACTTCTTTTATATACACCTCCAGGTCCTTCGTACCTATCTAAAGGAAAAGAAGGAGCCATGAAAATCCAAAAGCACAAAAAATCAATACAAACATCATGACAACCGCAGTCCCTTCCAAGCTAGACATAAGCCAAGCATACCGGCGCCTCTACCGGGGTCTCCTCCGCGCGGTGCAATACTCGGCGCCGGCGCGGTACGTGGCGCGGGACCAACTCCGGGCAGCGTTCCGGGAGCGCAATGCGGCTCTGGACAGTGAAGGCGTGAAGAGGACGGTATGGTTTCTGGAGGCAGCGGCGAAGGAGAGGGGGCTGGAGCATAAGATTTTGAAGAATTTGATTAGAGTGCGGTTGGATCGGGCGTGGGGGACGAAGAGTTGGAAGAGGGCTTTGAATGAGACGAAGATGAAGTGAGTGGTCTTTTATTTCATTTGATTTCATTCTCTATTCTTGTTTGATGGTGCTGGCTGGTTTTTGGAGCATGAGGGTGAAGAGATGGATGGTTTTAGGATTTTCAGGTGAGAGTTTTATGCTAATGAGGTATAGGCCTGATGCAAGACAACTGCAACAAGATGCGATGCAGCATTATGACATGACGGTTGCGATGCTTAATAAGAGCATGGGGCTTTGTTTACGGTGAGAAGGGTTGAGAGGTTAAATACTGTTGAGAAGGTGGAAGGGTGTTGATGACAACAAGACGGCACATGAAACAACAAATACCGGTTGGCTGTTGAAAGAATGTAAAACAAAATGCTACTAGGCCACTAGTATTTCTGCCACCATTTAATATTATACAGAGTGGAATAGATTACTTGCTCCCTTTTCGCTGGCCAACCTCTATTATCGCATTCTCTGTTCCATATGCCCTTATAACTCCGTTCCAAACATTGCCAGTGCCAGCCTCCACCACCTTCACGATTATGTAGTACATCTTTCTCACAAATCCGCTTCAATCTCCTTGAATACAAGTTCGTCCAAAGTCGACCCGTCTCGTGCGTATATCCATGTCCCCAATCCCGTACCTTCTTTATCTCCTTGCCCCTCGCTGGCAACGCAGAAGTCGTACCGTTTGGGGCCGGACAGAGGCGATGAGAGCCAGATCTGCTTGTTGGGGGGCTGCTTGTTGATAACGTAGGTGCCCTTGTTAACTACAGTGACGGTCATGACGCCAGACTGTCGAAGGATAGTTAGCTACTGAGTTGACTGGTAGGTAGTCCTGGAAGGAAGTGACTGACTGAATATTCCACATCTACTGGGGCGCCGTTGTCCTGGTGTGTTTCGAATTTCTCGAGGAGATCGTTCAGATACTCATTTGACAGATCGTGATACTCTTCATCGGAGAGATCGGCGACTACAAACGTTATCTCAGTTCCGGTAGGCGCCTTGTCTGGATTGGAGGTGTCCGGCATGATGCCTTTGCGCAAGGCTATCTGTGCCGAGAATTGCCGTCGCTGCGAAGCAACTGAGGGAATAGTTGCGCGGGAGATCTTAGGTAGAATGCAGAAGCTTGAGGGCGCCATCTTAGGGTTGCGCATTGCTCGACCGAGGAGGCGAGGGGCCTGGCTGAGGCTGTGTCTTGAGATGCTTGATGATGCCATTGTGGTGGTGGTGGGGTGAAATAAGACAATGGTTTGGCAGATTTTAGGTCGAAGAAATGAGATATGAAATGCGCATTCAAATTTTTAGAGGTTATTGACGAGTTGTGGAATGTAAATGTCCTCCCGCTGGTCAATTGCCGTGTAGCCGAAGTGGAGGATGAGAGAATAAGAGAGAGAGGTGCTGAAGAAGCTTTGAGTTCTAAGATCTTTAGGATGACTGGAAGCCGATTGGAAGAACTGAAAGGTTCGTCATAGCATGTACCCCATACTTGGGACTCGCATCTGCCCTGCAATCATGAACCTAGAGGTACTTTGATAGCTTATCCATTTGGCTGCGTTCCTAAGTATAGCTAGGTCCTTTTAGCTTAGTCACATTATCTTAGCAACGTCACTTGGAGCTCTCAGAACGCCGTCAGCTGTACCAGCCCCACCAAACTACTCTCTTCTATCAACATCCCGCCAACAGGTCTCGGGGCGATGATGAGATTCATTTCGCGGCCATGATTAGCGCATTTTTGGTCTTTAATGGCCAGGGCCAGCCTAGGCTTACAAAGTTTTATACCCAGCTGGTGAGTTATGACTGTGCTGCTCACGCGAAGCCCGAGAGAAGCCACTGACTCGGCACCGTCTACAGGATACCAGCATTCAGCAGCGCCTGATATCCGAGATATTCACCCTCGTGTCGAATCGACCAGCGGGTTCTTGCAACTTTCTACCTCTACCTCCTCTCCTTGCTGCCTCTAGCACATCGCATAGCTCGACCGAAGAGCAGAATGACGTCCCCTCGCTGGTGACATACCGCCACTACGCTACCCTCTACTTCATCATCATCTCTACGTCGACAGAATCCCCCCTTGCTTTGATCGATCTGATACAAGTATATGTCGAGGCGCTTGACAAACTGTTCGAAAATGTCTGCGAGCTTGATCTCATCTTCAACTTCGAAACACTACATTCAACACTGTCGGAAATGATTATTGGAGGCGTCGTCATAGAGACGAGTCTTGATCGTATTGTCGCTGGCGTCAGAGCTCAGGGAACTGTCGCTAAACGGCCGGTGAATGAAGGGCGAAGCGCTATTGGATCAGGAATGGGTATTGGAGGTAACTTTGCATGGTCAGGGAGGGTATAATAATGATATTACGGCCTTGGGCCGAGCGTAAAGAGATGGGTCGGATAGAACTATAACAAGCATATGCATACATTTCTCTTTCTTCCCTCTTGCCCAACATGGGTATCACGCCAAAACGCCATATATACAAATACTATATTACACGCATCGGAAGGCATTTTATCCTACAGCTCATTTTGACTCTGAGTTTCGCGACGGGTTTATTTCTGGGGCATCTTTTCGGCGCTCGTATCGCTTTTCGGGATCGAGTATACCAAAGAGATTGGCGGCGTGTTTCCGTAACTAAAGCTTCGTGTGAGCGCACTGTTGATGATTCCATGTAGTGAAACTGTGACAAACCTCATCTGACGGCTTATACTTTCGTCCCCACCACTCAAACTCGGAGTAGAATATGAGCCACACCAGTGCGGCTGTCCGCAGAATTAGCCCCGATGTATCATATACTCATTGTGCGGAAAATACTGACCTGCAATTGTGACGAGCTGCGCATATTTGACGCCTTTCTCCCATCTTGGTGATCGACTTGCGAGGTTGATGCGACGTTTGTACTTCTTCTCAAACCGAAGCTGCTGTTGATGAGTCAACTGTTTGAAGTCAGGTGGCCACACCTTTCGAGCCTTGTGAGGATTATTTGCGAGCATCGAGGGAATGCTTTTAGTTAGAGGCTCCTTAGCCAATTGAGCTAATCGCCTGACGAGGGTTGGAAACATTGTGTTAAGTGATATGCTTCAGCAAAGATGACTCTTTTGCTAGCAATATCGGAGGTAAATGAGCATGGAATGACGCTCTTGTTGGAGCTAGCAAAAGTTGCATACATAAATGCCTACGGAAGCCGGGACAGCCACTGCACAGCCACATATCAACGCCACAGTTCCTGTCTGGAAAAAAGTGCCCCGCGATCACTTTTCACCCCTCGTGCGCTTTTCGGCTGGAAATCTGAACCCCCGCCAACTATCTTGCTTGCCGTGAGTCAAACCCACGGAGAATATACAAGACCGTATCGTCTCTGGGCAAGTGAGTCAAAAAAGGGGGCAGAGTTGCGGGAAGAAACATAAAGAAAGCCAATCCTCTAGGGCTTTTGTTCCTACCCCAAAAATCTATCGATTTTCCTCTTGTCACCAACAAGAATTGCGAACATGGCGACAACTTCAGTGCCAAAGGCCATGGAGGCCCTGACAATCTCCAAAACTAAGGAATTGAAAGGAGTATGCAAGCCTATTGCGTTTTTATTTCTTTCTTGATCGCATCTGCTGACTCTCACCAGACCGAAAAGCGCGACACCCTGGTTGTTGTCGAGAAGAAGTATCAGAAAAAATGGCAGGAAGACGGCGTCTTCGAGACGAATGCCCCGACGACAGCCGAAGTGCCCTTCCACTCCATCTCAGCCGCCGAGCTGCGAGAACAGCAACCCAAATTCTTTGGAACTATGGCGTATCCTTATATGAACGGTACTCTCCACGCCGGCCACACCTTCTCAGCTACCAAGGTCGAGTTTGCCGCGGGTACGGCGAGAATGCAGGGCAAGCGGGCGCTGTTCCCCATGGGTTTCCACTGCACCGGTATGCCTATCAAGGCTTGCGCAGATAAGCTGGTCAACGAGATTAAGCTGTTCGGCAAGGATTTCTCTGGCTACAAGGAGGAGGTGTCAGTTGTCGAGGAGC
This sequence comes from Trichoderma polysporum, assembly GCA_030278935.1. Lineage (NCBI taxonomy): Eukaryota > Fungi > Ascomycota > Sordariomycetes > Hypocreales > Hypocreaceae > Trichoderma > Trichoderma polysporum. The sequence goes on along the minus strand of JARFTM010000173.1, from coordinate 10,497 downwards.
AGCCGAAGCCTGCTGCCAAGCAGACCAAGGAGGATGTCACCAAATTCACCACCAACAAGAGTAAAGCCAATGCGAAGACCGTTAAGATGAAGTATCAATTTCAGATCATGAAGGCTATTGGAATTTCAACCGACGAGATTCACAAGTTTGCTGATTCTCAGTACTGGCTGAAGTACTTCCCCCCCTTGGCCATTCGGGATTTGACAAGCTTCGGTGCCAGAATCGACTGGCGACGATCATTCGTCACAACCGACGCCAACCCTTACTACGATGCATTTGTGCGATGGCAGATGAACCGCCTAAAGGAGCTGAACAAGGTCAAGTTCGGCAAGCGATATACCATCTATTCTATCAAGGATGGCCAGCCGTGTATGGACCACGACCGTTCCGAGGGCGAGGCAGTCAACCCTCAAGAGTACACTGCTTTGAAGCTGAAGGTTTTGGAGTGGGCCCCCAAGGCTGCCGAGGCCATCAAGGGCAAGATTCCTGATGGCGCCAATGTTTTCCTGGTCCCTGCCACCCTGAGACCAGAGACTATGTATGGACAGACTTGCTGCTTTGTCGGCCCCAAGTTGACCTACGGCCTGTTCAAGGTTGACGACAACAACTACTTTGTCATCACTGAGCGAGCTGCTCGCAACATGGCTTACCAGGGCATTTTCGCCAAGGAAGGTTCTATTGAGAAGGCTACTGACATTCTGGGTTCTGACATCGTTGGAACTCTGGTTAATGCCCCTCTGTCGCTACACAAGGAGGGTGTCAGGGTCCTGCCCATGGACACCGTCCTACCCACCAAGGGTACCGGTGTTGTCACCTCTGTTCCATCAGACAGCCCTGATGATTTCGCAACTGTAACTGAACTGGCAAAGAAGGCTGATTACTACGGAATCAAGAAGGAGTGGGCAGAGCTGGAGATTTACCCCATTATCGAAACCCCATCCTACGGCGACTTGTGTGCGCCTTTCTTAGTGAAGAAGCTGAAGATTGCTTCTCCCAAGGATACCAAGCAGCTGGAAGAGGCCAAGGAACTGGCATACAAGGAAGGCTTCTATCAGGGTGTTATCAAGGTCGGTGATTTCAAGGGCGAGAAGGTCGAGACGGCCAAGCCCAAGGTCAGGGCCCAGTTGTTTGAGGCTGGTGAGGCCTTTGCCTACTCAGAACCCGAGCGCAAGGTTGTCAGCCGATCTGGCGATGACTGCATCGTCTCGCTGATGGATCAGTGGTATCTGGATTACGGCGAGCAGTCTTGGAAGGAGACTGCCCTGAAGTGGGTTGAGAATGCCGACGGAAAGGGTATGGAGACTTGGGCACCCGAGACCAAGAACGGCTTTGAGGGCGTGCTGAACTGGCTGAACCAGTGGGCTTGTGCTCGATCATTCGGACTGGGATCAAAACTGCCTTGGGACACTCAGTTCCTGGTTGAGAGTTTGAGTGACTCGACTATCTACATGGCTTACTATACTGTCGCTCACTACCTGCACAAGGACTTGTTCGGTCGCACCAAGGGCATTGGCAACGTCGGCCCTGAACAGATGACTGACGAGGTCTGGGACACCATCTTCTGCCGCCGTGAGCTGTCAGATGAGGTGATCACTGGCTCCGGCATCCCTCGAGAGACTCTGGAGAGCATGCGACGAGAGTTCGAGTACTTTTACCCCCTGGACCTGCGAAGTTCAGGAAAGGATCTGATCCCCAACCACTTGACATTCTTCCTGTACATCCACCTGGCCATCTTCCCACCGGAATACTGGCCACGCGGTGTCCGAGCTAACGGCCACTTGATGCTGAACGGTGAAAAGATGGCCAAGAGCACTGGCAACTTCATGACCCTGAAAGAAATGGTAGATAAATACGGCGCTGACGCTTCTCGTATTGCTCTGGCTGATGCCGGTGATGGTGTCAGCGATGCCAACTTTGAGGAAGATGTTGCTGACAACAACATTCTGCGCCTGTTTACTCTGCGTGAATGGTGTGAGGAGATGGTTAAGGACCAAAACGAGCTGCGTACCGGCGAGATAAACAACTTCCAGGACAGTCTGTTCAACAATGAGCTGAACGCCAGCGCCAAGGAGGCCGTCGAGCAGTACAAGTTGACCAACTACAAGCTGGCCCTGAAGGTCTCTCTGTATGAGCTGACCAGTGCTCGTGACTTTTATCGCGAGGCTTGCGCGGCTGGTGGTATCAAGATGCACAAGGATCTGGTTTTCCGGTACATTGAGCTGCAGGCCCTGCTGATGGCCGTTATCGCCCCTCACTGGTCTGAGTACATCTGGTTGGAAGTCCTGAAGAAGGACTCCACTATCCACAATGCCAGGTTCCCTGAAGTACCAGCCGTTGACGCCGGCCTGTCAGCTAAGCGAGAGTACGTCCGAAGCACCGCTTCGAATATTAACTCTGCTGAGGGTCAGCAGCTGAAGAAGAAGGCCAAGGGCAAGGAGGTGTCTTTTGACCCCAAGAGGCCGAAGAAGCTGACCATCTACATGGCTGCCAAATTTCCAGCCTGGCAGGCTAAGTACATTGATCTGCTGAAGGAGCTGTGGGATCCAGCGACCAAGTCTGTTGACGACAAGGCTCTGAACGGCAAAATCGGGAAAATGGGCGAGATGAAGAAGGCCATGCCCTTCGTGCAGGGCCTGAAGAAGCGCCTGCAGGCCGGTGAGCCTGCCAGCGTTGTCTTGGAGCAGAAGCTGGCCTTCGATGAGAAGGAGACGCTGGTCCAGATGGTGCCCGGCCTGAAGCGAACGTCAGGTCTGTCAGTTGCTGACATCCTGGTGGTTGAGGAAGGCGGTAAGAAGGGCGTTCGACTGGAGGACGGCAAGGAGGTGGAGATATCCGTGCCCGTTGCTGAGAATGCGGTCCCTGGTCAGCCTACTTTCTTCTTTGAAAATGTTGAGGCTTAATTTTCAGGAGCTTGCTCTGTGTGCTCCTGATTTTTTTTTTTGTGCTACGAAGAAAGAATAAACTAAAATATTAGAGAGAGAGAGAGAGACAGTTTAGAAAGACAATGAATTGTTTCAATGAATGATTTGGTTTCTAGTATACATGCCACGTGTTGATGATTTATTGCGGTGTGAGCTTGTCATGTTCCTATGAGCTTATGTTAACCGCCGATCACTTACTCTATTGTGACCCATGAAGATAAGATAGACATTCAACAACAGTTGAGAGTCAGTCCCACTGTCCTCCGTCCTCGCAGCTAATACAAAATAATACTCGAAGGCAAACCGCCAAACCGCCAAACCGCCATAACTCGATAGAAACTCCGAACTACTTGGATTAGTTCTCTGATTTCGCTCTCGTCTCCCCAAACGCCGTCGGTCATTGGTGTGGAGGTTTTTCTCTTCAGGAGGCGCCGTCCCTTTAGCGACCGCCCCCCCCCCTTTCTAACCCCCTTCTTCCCTAGTCGAAGCTTGTGCTTTTTTTTAAAAAAAAGTGAAAAAAACTCAATTGCATTACTCCGGATAATGGCCCCCCATATTAGCACCAAGGCAACGCTACTATCTGAATGCGCGTACACGTGCCTCGTACAGTACCTATACATACTGGTACTGCACTCTCGGTGAGATGTACAGTATTACTGTACTTGTAATTTGGGAACACGGATAGGCTATATCATGCTGGCCTGTAAACTTTTCACCAGTGTTCGTATTGCTTTGTAAAGACGTTTTAATTTTGCGTTTTCATTTAATAAGCTTAAAGTGCGATCGGCAACAACCACATTGTTCGGCAGGTCTCTTTGTGTTCGGCGTCAGCCGACAATTTCTCCCTCAGAGTAAGCACACAGTGTACTTGGTGTGTAGTGTCCCAACGAAAGGTTGGAGCGGGAAGCGCTTGAGTCGTTGCAAGTCCATTGTGGACTTTACAGCAAGGGCTCCACAACCACGTAAGTAGTGGTACGGCAACCGGTACAGCTTCTTGATGTGATAACCTCCTGTAAATTGCTTGTCTAGGAGTGTGCCCCCATGTAGTCCGCACCAGGAAATGGACCCATCACATCGGTCTAAGCCTTTCTAAGTACACCAGGCGCTATGGGTACGCATCTGTTTTGGCGTGGAAAGGTAAACGAGGCTAAGGAAACCAGAAACATCTCCCCATGGGTCAGTAGTATTTTGCATTAACACATCTCCGTCGGCGGCTCTCGAGAACCTTCGCCGCTCGCTTGCCAAGCAAGCGAAGTGGTTGCAATTCCACGACCCGCAGCGAGATGGTGCCTTTTGCCGGCTCAGGGGCTAAGTCCAAGCGCCTCTCGGTGTGGATCACCTGTAGATAACACTACTAGTTTTTTTCTTTTCTTTTTTTTCCCGTTCCCTTTCGCTAGATCCGTTGGAGTACTCCGAGATTGACTCTGCTAGTATATACCGCCCATTAGTGGCAAGAAACATTTTTCCGCTTCTCGCTGGCGTGTCCTTGGAATAGATAGTTTGCTAAACAATGTATTCATCCGGCAAGTTTACGTGGCGGTATAGTTACGCTGCGATATAGTTACGCTGCGATATAGTTACGCTGCGGAACTGTTTTGGCACTAATGATGAGGCAGTCGTCGATCTTTTGCTTGCTCCATCGTGTTTTATGACGCAACGAAATGAAGCTGTGTACTGTACTTCGTAGCCTCCTGCATCTTTATTTGCGGATGGTCCAATTTGGAGGCCACTTCATGACAAGGCCTTGGACGCCATTCGTCCACGCTGTCAGCTGGCTGCTTCTGGATGGATCGGCGATGGGTCGTCGACGCGCAACTAGCATGAAGCATCCTGGCCCCTGCGACATTAAGCAGCTAGACCAAGCCACTTTTGGCGGACAAACTGGAGCCTTGTTGGTCACAATTCGCGGGTCTGGCTGTAATTAGTGGTAGCTCCTTGTCGCAATACATACAGTACGTACAAGGTAGTAATATGTCTCCTTGTCCGCAACGAAAAGAAGCAGCCTTCTCTCCACGATGCGCGAACCCTCGTCTCATTTCTTCTGGTTAAAAGAGCGCGAGTAGCAGTCGTCTTTTGTCACAGTTACTCGATTGAGCAGTCGTTTCGCCCTCTTGTTGTATGGCTCTGTCGGCGTTATAGTCCTCGCTTCACTTTTTCATTGCTATCAGCCTGGTGCTGTCTTTCGCAAGCTCGGATCCCAATAGTATTCTCCGCACTCTTGTACATCTATTGCCAAGATTCGGCTTCCCGATCCCGAAAATCAACAGCAATGCGTTCAGCCAAGCTCTTTATCCTCGCTAGCGCTGTAGCAACCGCAGCAGCAACCGTCTTCCCCGAAAGCGTCACCACTGTTATTGGTGCATCGACAGCACAGCATGTCTTCGTCGGAACTGAGAGCGGGCTTTCAAGCGCAGAGGATGTTACTGGCCCCGCCGTTTCAGCATCCATAACGGTATCGTCAAGCTGGACGAGCTCAGGAGCGCAGACAGATGTTGGCGTGGCGACGACGGAGAGCGGTTCTGATGACTCTGCCGCTTCTACAACCGGCGTTACGCGGCCTGCTAGCTTTCCAAATGCGACGAGTAAGATATACTTATTCTCCCGAGTCAAATCTTCTCTTGCTAACGTTGATGAAGCCACATTGGCTAGCAGTCTAGCTCCTACGAAATCGCAGAACACCACAACACCAACCAGTCATGTAACTGGGGGCGCTATTCCACAACAGATGCAGAGCTCTATGGCTGGGCTGATAGGATTCTGCATAATGGGGTTGATCATGTTATAGAAGAGGGCAAAAAGGTGTTATGAATAATGACGCTGGACGATGTGCGCGCCACGTATAGATTGTGTCCCAGGTAGGACACTGGCGTTTAAGAAAAACAACAAAGATACCACGGGCCTTAGAATCCATCCACCTTTAGATGGACAGGAGTACAAACTGATAATAGAGTAATTATAATCGACAATTTCACACACATCCATACACGCTGAACTAGACGGCAGCTTTGTTGAATAGCTGTTGATTCGTCACTAATCAAGTGATTGACAAAGAAAGCTTTTGTGGAGTCGTGGGTTGGATTGAGCTGTAGTATATATTCATAGGACTCTGGTGAAGTGTATATTCACGCTTGCAATCAAAAATTATGTTGATAATATTGGTGTGAGATGATCCGCTACTGGGTCATCCAGTGTCCATTTCGAACATTTAAGGAGTCAATAAGTCGTGGCTCGTACGAGCCGAACTCTTCATGTTACTCGTGGAATCTATCCCCCTGAGCGACCAATAATTGTCGAGAGAACCAGTCCAAGAGGCTGATGTTCCTCCACTTGTATATCGGATGCTTGAGGCAACTTCGAGTTGTCGCTGAGGATCGTCGTCTACATTGTAGACGTTACCGTATTCGATCTGGGGGGTCGGTTGATCTGAAGAGCCTCTTTGGGGCGATCATTATGGCGCCATAGACACCATAGACGGCTGGACACTGCAATATCTCACTGTCCTTAACAAAATGGCCTTCCAACTCTTTGCCTAGGGAATTTTGGGTATAGCGATGACTCTAAGCAGCGACGGATATCTGGCCACCAGAGTTGCCGGTAGGAGGAGGCTTGGGTAAGTCGTCCTGATGTCACGTTAGTAGATCGCTCGTCTTCAGAGATGTCTTTTTGGGTTTCTAACAAGATCGAAAATAACTTTAATCATCAGGCTACAGCTCGGGCACACGGCAATATCTTGTTCATCGCGCAGGTCGTCGATGCCAATCTGGAAGCGGTCGCCGCAAGGACATGGGTAGTAGTACATTTGAAGAGCTTCGTCGAAAGTCATGTCTTCGATTTCGATCTCATCGTATATTGAATATCCGTCGTCAGACATCTTTGCGATCCTTCCCCGAGGTGTAGATTACACGATTATTGTGGTGTTGGTCTGGCTCGGTCTTTGTTATGAAAGGGCAAGTTAGTTATGACACTCGCCACCCCGCGATAAAGAGGGAAGAGAAGAAAAAAAAGATTAGACCCCACGAGTGTGGCTGATGCTTCTACAACGGTACTTCTTGTGTGGCTAATGCTAACAATCACATGCCGGGGTTACTCTTTTGGCTGGAGCTGTGGCGCTGAAGTCTGGGGAAGCCGCGCCGCATCTGCTCATGCCAGGCCGAGGGCCAGTGGACGCAACTCCACTCTCAGGCGCCTCATCGTTATTTACAGGCAAGACAGGTACAAGCAGCACCTCTGCTCCGTATTATTGCATTTGATGTCATCGCCACCAAGCAGGGAATCCATGCTGTGGTGGTTGGAACTGCAAATCCGCAACTAAGAACCGCGCAGCGTATCAAACCAACTACTACGACTCCATACGCCGACCGCACAGTACTTGAGATCCCTCGCCCGCGACAACCGAGTCCAGCCGTGGCGATTCGAAGCCGACCAATGCGCTGCGTCATCGCCGTTAGGTGACAAGCTGGGCACGAGCTCTCCTTGGCTGGCGTCGACGAGAACAAAGACAGCGCTCGACGCTGAAACTCTTCCGCAGCCATGGCCTGGCAATCGAAATTCGCCCTGTCTAAGGACCGCACCCTTCGCAGCATCATCGCCAACCTCACTCGGCTGTACGTCAAGCACCGAACGCGCATCTCGCGTGCCATTTGGATCTCCCTCTTCGTCGCTCTCGCCAATCGCATTCGCCATGCCATCTTGGAACAAAAGGCTGCGTCTGCGCGCGAGGCGGCTCAGCGGGCTGCTCGCCAAGCAACCGTAACCGCTGGGTCTGAGGAAACGCCCAGAAAGAAGGTCGCTCTTAACCGCGAGTTCTTCAGATCCTTGATGCGCCTGTCAAAGATTGTGGTGCCCGGCTGGCGGAGCAAAGAGGCGAGAATGCTGGCTAGTCACAGCTTCTTCTTGGTCCTGAGGACTTTGATAAGCGTTCGTGTTGCGGAGATGGACGGTGCCATTGTCAAGGCCCTGGTTAAGGGAAACGGCAAGGAATTCTTGAAGCGCATTGTCTGGTGGATGCTGATCGCCGTCCCTGCCACCTTTACAAACTCCATGGTAATGAGCTACCTTTCTACCTGCCCAAGATTTGGATACAAGAGCTAACTAGAATCACTATGCAGCTTTCTTATCATCAGGCCGAGCTCTCTCTGCAGTACCGAACGAGATTGACACATCATATACACGACAAATACTTGTCTAAATTGACCTTCTACGGGATCTCAGCGCTGGATGATCGCATAAAGAATCCAGACCAACTGATTGCTGTCGATGTATCAAAGTTCTCCAATAGTCTGGCAGAGCTGTACAGCAATCTTGCCAAACCCGCACTCGATATGGTTTGTTATACTTGTCTCACTCGCCATCTTAAAACGAGCAAATGCCTAGAGCTAACCTTTTTTTCCTTGCTAGACTATCTACACATACACATTGTCTAAGAGTGTTGGGAGCGAAGGTGTCATCTTCATGACATTATTAGTCCAGCTCTCAGCAAACTTGATGCGTGTCTTGACGCCACCTTTTGGCAAATATGTTGCCGACGAAGCCCGCTTGGAGGGAGAATTCCGTTTCCAGCATTCTCGCTTGATCGATTACAGCGAAGAAATCGCCCTCTATGGCGGCCATACCGCTGAAAAGGACACACTGGATAAGGGCTACTTCACACTTATCAAGCACGTGAACTACATTCTTCGGCGACGCTTTTATCACGGCTTCATGGAGGATTTCGTCATCAAATACTTTTGGGGCGCTTTGGGCCTGCTGCTTTGCAGTGTTCCCGTCTTTGTCAAGCTTCCCGGCCAGCTTGTCTTGAACGTGGGGGATAGAACCGAGGCCTTTGTGACGAACCGTCGAATGCTCCTCTCTGCGTCCGATGCCTTTGGCAGGATCATGTTTTCATACAGAGAAATCATGGAGCTGGCTGGATATACCTCTAGAGTCGCCACCCTACTCAACGTTATGGACGACATCCAAATGGGCCACTTTGAGAAGAAGCTCGTCTCTTCTTCCGGGACGGAAAACAACGAAGCAGTTCTCAAGGGTCGGGGTACTGTCCATGAAATCAAGGACTACATCAAATTTGAGGATGTGTAAGTTGGAAACTTTTGCCTTCCTTTAAGCCTAAGTACTAATCAGAGTGTACAACAGACCCATCATCTCACCTAACGGCGATGTTCTCGTCAAAGCGCTCTCATTCTCCCTCTCTCACGGCGACCACCTCCTCGTCGTTGGACCCAATGGCTGCGGAAAATCGTCATTATTCCGCATCCTCGGAGGCCTATGGCCTGTCTACGGAGGCACGGTTTACAAACCCCCCTTTACTTCCATCTTCTATCTCCCCCAGCGCCCGTACTTGTCTCGTGGCTCCCTTCGTCAACAAATTATTTACCCTGACTCCCTGCGTCAGATGCGCTCCAAGGGCGTCAACGATTCCGATCTTCTCTCCATCCTTAATACCCTTGGGCTGGAACATCTCGTTGAGCTCTATCCCGAAGGCTGGGACGCTGAAGCCGAATGGCGCGATGTCCTTTCCGGCGGCCTCCAGCAGCGCGTTGCCATGGCGCGCCTGTTCTACCACCGCCCGCAGTACGCTATCCTCGACGAGTGCACAAGCAGCGTGACGCTTGAAACCGAAAAGGTCATGTATGAGAACGCCAAGTCTCTCGGCATCACGCTCTTAACCGTCAGCCACCGCCGCAGCTTGTGGAAGTACCACACGCATATCCTGCAGTTTGACGGCCAAGGCAACTATGTCTTTACAAAGCTCGATGCTGAGAGGCGTCTGAGGCTTGAGGATGAGAAGGAGGAGCTGGAGATGAAGTTGAGGCAGGTGCCCGAGTTGGAGAGGAGGTTGGAGGAGTTGACTGCTGTTTGAGTTTGACATTTGAGTATACCATATAATATGCCATTTTGAAGCAGGGATATTACTATATACTATATACGTGAGATGTGTGTATGACTAGGAACTTGTTTGAGAAGCAGACTGTCGGGCCATTTATACAATTGAAGCCTGTTTTTGCTTTCTGATGCATAACGTTGCCCAGCCTTTGAAATCGAACAGTTGCAGTAAGCAATATTTATATCATCCTTATCTGGAGGGTAATACATTTCCATGCTAATACCAAACACATATCCGCCCGCTGAATGGAATACTAGAAAAAAAAACCCAACTCCTGCTTTCCAGAGTGATCTCAAGCCCACCCCTCCTCATCACCATCATGGGTATGCGTTGGCAGATACATTGCCAGACGTTCAAGCTCCTCTCATTCCTCTTCGTTCTCTTCATCTCCATGCCCTTCTTCTCCCTATTTGTCACTCTCTGTCACTCTCCTCGCCATCGCCCTTATTGTCTTTATTGTCTTTATCATTGTCGCCCTCCAATTCCGATCCATCTAAATCTTTCAGCTGGTTTGGATGAAATTTGCAAGTATCCTTGTGAATAGTATTATCGTGCTCAAGAATACGCTTGCCCCTGTGACGCAGTGGCTAAGCGTCTGGCAGGCTTTATGCGCGCTCATCGCATGAGGTAGTCGGTTCAAATCCGGCCAGGGCACCCTTTCCAGCTAACCTTCCCAAGACACACACACAAGTA